>CAVNYN010277454.1:0-11331 GCA_963692815.1 Nyctanthes arbor-tristis
CAGATGACAAAAGTTCAGAGAAGTTAAAGGCAAGTGCTTTCAATCCCATCCACTGCACAAATATCTCTTTATGGTATCTAATTATATGCAGGCCAACACGAGCTAGAAAAGAACTTGTTACCATATAATGCATCTCCTTTCTCAACATGGTCAAACTCTGAAAGGGGCATCAAAATAGACTGTAGCTTCACTTTTCCACCCCGCTTGTTCTGGATTTTATTGAACAAACAATGTTATTCATTCACAATTTTAAAAGCATTGTGAAAAAAATCTGGAAAAAGAAAAGAAAAGCTAAGCAAATGATCAAACACTTAATACTCCATCAGCTTCTCACTGTCGCCCAAGCTCAACTGCTTTAGTAGTTATAGTAGATAGTAGATATAGATTTAATAATAATGTCTAACCTTAATTAAACAACAATTAATAGCAAACAATATTTAGCAAGCTGTTATGGATGGAACATAACCCAAAATAACCTCCCCCCCCCCCAAAAAAAAAAAGAAAAAGAAAATAGGGAATAAGAATAAGAAGAACAAACAACAGAACACAACGTGTCACCTCAAGAATCACAATATTTTATTTTAACATACACTAATCAAACACATTATTGCATTAAACAAATTATTTTTTCTAATAACCAGGGCATAGTAGAAAAACTCAACGGGCAATAGGAAGTGGGAATAGAAATGAATGGGTTTATAAAAAATTGGAACGTGGCAGAGAAGAGTTAAAATTGGAAGCATAATGCCTAACTTCCAAAGAGGGAGAAAACATATGAAAGTTAGAACTTTAAGACTAAACTGTCGTCTACAATTATTTTTTCCTAAACCCATTCCTTAGCCATCCAGTTCATTGGCGATTGCTGCCAAACATTACTCATGCCACAATAATTGCTATATTTATATGATATATCTACAAATTCAATTCGCTCCAACACATACTTTTAACATTGCTACCTTTCCATTTTCTGTTTACTAAATAAAGGGAAAAAGTTCATTAGTCAAATTAAAAAAAAAAAAAAACACTGAATTACATAAAGCCCATTCGTTCAGATGTTTATAGGTGCAAAGTCAAATATCTCTTACATTTAGGCATCTCGTTAATAAGCTCTTCCAGCTTATTGGAGTTCTTTATTTTCTCCAAATCTTGATATTCTTTCCTGCGATTTTCAATTTATCAAACAACAAAAATTTCAGATGCTTCATATGCATGCATGTAAAAGCGCAACAAAATGCAAAAGAAATTCTAATGAAAAAAGCTCGAAAGATATCGGAAACCTGTCCTTTGATCACCAAAATACTAATGAGTTTGAATCTTCCCGCTCTAGGAAAAGGAGAAATATGTGAATTACTGAGAAATTCCAAAATAAACTGTTCCAAATTTCCAACGAACCGTGCATTACAAGCAACAAAAAGGGAATTAAATTAAATACGGTAAAACCATTTTAAAACACTCGAGCAAATCCTGTCCCTTTCTTCTTATGCTGGTCTGGCCGGAGCTGACGCTGGCAACTCATCAGACGGCACCAGCCTCCAACATCCGCCACCGATGTTTCCCTTGGGGCTCAGCCTGGATAACGGAAACGATGAAATTAGCGGTGCCGGTGGGGCAATGAAGCATGTAAGCTCTGAATATACCTTTTTTGCAATCGGAAAGCAAACAGAGAACACGTTGCAACCTTAAAAATTGGAGAAGTAAAGTTAAGGAATTTATTTTTGTAAATTTCATACGTAAATTTTGGAAAAACTGTTTTCCATTAATCGAAACAGCAGCAGCAGCATATGTTGAGTTTCTATCTCAAAACCCTTCCTAAGCACTGTTAACTCTACCCATCAAGAGCGCGCCGAAAAAACACAAACTCAAAGAAGAATATTTTGTAAAAAATAAAAAGAAAAAGGAAATTGCAACCTAAATTGGAACGTCAAGATGCTACAAAAATCTGGAATTTTACTCTCTGTTCATTCAAATCATGGCACATCGCGTCGGAAGAAGAAGACGATAGAAAGGGTGGAATTCGGGAATTGGCTTAAGAGAAGAAACGAAGAGTACATGAGAAGATAAGGGCTAATTTTGATTTTGCATTTCCAAGGAGTGTAGTCTTCTTGTGCAAGCTGTACACAAACTCCAACGAAATTAATATTCATTAGTTAAAAATAAAAATAAGAACTAAAATAAAATAAAATATAAAAAAAAGAAAAGAAAAGTCAGCAGCTGAGTTAGGTGGGAGAACTGGCGTGGGTCCCGCTGAAACTAATATAGATATGTTTTTAATAAATAAATCATATTTATTTTACGAAAATAACCTTAAGGTCTTTAACCAATTTAAAAAGTTAAATATAGGAAAGGAAACCTGCACACCACAAACATTTGCCGTTCTCGTCTTCCATTGATCCATTCAACATTGCCGTATTAATATTTCTCCGTGAAACTAATCAAGATGCTAGGGAAAGTGGACAAAATTTTTACCATATTCTTGGCAATTTCTTGTACAATTTCTTCACCCAATGAAAACAGACAACTAAAAAATATAAATTTACACCAAAACTTAAACATAGATTTCTCTGTGTTTCATTGTTATTTATCAAACAAATTTATGAATTTCAATTTTTTTTTCAAAAATTATCAATAGTTGAAGACGATAGGGAAAAAAAAGAAGAACATACACGGTTAAAGATTTCAACGATGAAGATATTAATTATTGAAATTTAGCCACGTTTTACTATTCTAATTGTCTTATGAGTATTTTATTTTTTAGTAAGAGATGAAATATATCTACAAGCATAAAAAGCTTTCAAAGAAATCAATTTGGTTTTCTCAACCCGGTTCACACTAAAATTCAAATCTTGTACATTCCAAAAATAGAGAAAAAAGAATAGGAGAGCTTGAAGGTACTAGGGGTTCGATTCCATATCCTTTTCTTGTTAAAAAGTGATAAATTGCTGGTGTCCACGTAGTAGGAAGGGAATGGTGGTGGTGGTGGTGGTGGTGGTGGTGGTGATACAAGGAAAAAAAAATGGGTCGATGAATTGCTTATGCCAACGTAGCAAGACTGGGAGGACGATGATGATGATGATGGAACAAGGAAAAAAAAGGAAAAAAAGAAAATCGGTTGAATTTTGAATGTGGTGGTTGAATTAAAAAAATAAAATAAAATATAACATAATTTAAATGAATGTTATTTTTGTAATTTTATTTAAGGGCATCTAAGTAAATGAAAATTTTGTGGTATAAAAATTAAATTTTATAGTGGCAATATAATTACTTATGAGGAAAATTAGGTGGAGTGGCAATGGGTCCGTGCTTGCCATTTTGGCTTGCCAACTCAGCTTTTTGGCTCTATATTTGGAGTCCTTTTTTTTCATAGAAAAATTGTCCATAATGTTCTTTTGGTTAGGATTTTTGTATCTTTAATGCCTCTCTCTCCTCCTTTTTCCCCTTAATTGATCGTAGATATTTTGAGATCCTTATGACCTTATATATGTTGAGTTTGTCGGTACATTATTTTATTGTATGATTATCGAAGTATGTCTTTGACTATAGTATTAATTATTCAATGTAAGTACTTATATTATAGTAGTGTGTATTCTCTTGAAGCGAAAATTACATTAAAAATTGAAATATTTTATATATTTTTTCAAAGTAAATATTTCATACTATTATTGAAATATAACTCTTGAGGAGAGAAACAATTCTTATATAGAGTATTGATCATATTATCTTTTGCATTTGATTAGTGATTACAAGGTGAAATTCAGTTAAGAAAATACTTTATTGGCAATTATTAAATTACTAGGCACAAAACAAGTTTCATAATGTGATTGATTGGAACTAAAATTCAACATAATATGAAATCCTCAAGTGCTAGATCTCATATTTTTGCACAAACATTTTTTTGCCAAGAACATAACACATGCACATACACCGCACACAGATACCCCAAGAACTTATTTAATGGAAACCAAGTTCAGACACTTGGCCAAAGTGGGGCAAATAGATCCCTCCCTCTGAACGAATTACACCTTTTTGGTACATCGTACCTTCAAGGGTTCAACTTTCCGCGCAACGCTTCCAATCATGTCGTTCATGTCCATGGTTTCGGGGCTTTTAGAAGGCTCAAGTTCCAAATCAAATTCATGAAGCAATGAACCCAACAAAAAGTGTACCATACGGCTCCCTAACGGAAGGCCAGGACAAATCCTTCGACCAGCGCCAAATGGAATGAACTCAAAATCTTGCCCCCTGTAGTCGATGTTGGAGCCTACAAACCTCTCAGGCTTAAATCGTGAAGCGTCCTCCCACCGTTCTTCATCTCTTCCAATGGCCCAAACGTTCACAAAAACTCGTGTATTTTTAGGACTAGAATATCCCATAAAATTAGTGTCTTGGACGGTCTTACGAGGTACGAGGAAAGGAAACGGAGGATGTAGGCGTAGCGTTTCTTTGATTACTGCCTGTAGGTAAGGTATTTTATCGATATCATCTTCTTCAAATTTATTGCCTGGTTTTACCACACTCGAAATCTCATTTTTAAGCCTTGTCATTGTTTCTGGGTTGTGTAGGAGCTCCGAAAGTGCCCACTCGACTGTCGTGCTACTCGTCTCTGAACCGCCAAAGAACATTTCCTGGATTCAAATTCGATTGCTTAAGTACTACATACCTCTGTCCCAAAAACATAAAGCTATTTCATTTTTTCACATAGATTAAGAAAAATTCATTTAATAGTATCGAAAAGGTAAATTTTAACATTATTTACCTATTATACCATTTCATTTATTAATTATTCCACTTTAATAATTCTATCTTTTTATAACTATAAACATTAAATAGAGGTATATAACATAACTAATATTTCAACTCTTTTTAAAAAAAAAAAAAACTGGACCATATTTTGGAATTGACGAAAAAACTTGAACTATCTTTTTCAGACGGAGGTAGTAATATCTTTTAGGACTTAGGTAAAAAAAAAAAATTAAATTTCTATTACTCTTAACAGCCAAGAGGATATTGGGGATTTAATTAAACATTAAGGCTACGTCTCGCAAATATTACAAATACCATCGATCTTGTGATTACCATTTTGTTAGATCCCACAAGAAGTTAATCTGAGCAGTCCAAAAAGTTTGAGAAATTCACTTTCTTAAATTAAATATCAAAATAGAAATGAAACATACCAATATGAATATCTTGATCTCTAGTTCTGACAATTTAGCAGGTTCGTTCTTGCCTCCTTCAAAATCAAGTAGCATGTTCAAGAAATCTTTTCTGTCATCCTGACCTTCCTTGCGCTCTTCCATGCGCGCCTTAAAAAATTTCGCAGCCAAATTGATCGCTGTCCCTAGGTCGCGATCCATCTTTTTCCTCAGACCTTGCAAGTCGAGCCATGCTAGCCAAGTGAACAAGTCCGAAACATTTGGACGGCCACTCCACTCCATTACTCCCTTCATGGCTTCAAAGAACTCTGAAGCCTCTTTTGACTCCGGATCTACCAAATCCCGGGACAACATCAGGTTCCCGAGCATGTTAAATGATGCCAAGAAAATATACCGTGCTATGTCGACCCCGTGGCTTCTTCCTTGGATGGAGTTGCCTTCTTTTTCTAACCAAAAGTGCAGAGCTTCTATGCACTTTCTCCTTATAGAAACTGTTTCATTGATTCTTTTGGCAACAAACATTTCCACAGTGCAGAGTCGCCGCATCACACGCCAATAGACACCATATGGAGCCTGCGCCATCGAGCTCTTGTAGTAATTCTGGGACTTCATGGCGTTATTGATGGAGCGGTTGATGAATTCGAGATCATGGTTCTTGAAAAGTTCATTGGCCACATCAGCAGTGAGTATAGCCATTGTGTTAACTGAACCAGTCTTTAACCACACAATAGGGCCATACTTCTTTTTAAGCCCTGCTATGGTTCGATGAGGAGCAGTTCCAAGGTCAAAAATGTTACCGAACAGTGGCCATCCCGGTGGTCCGGGAGGGAGCCTGTTGTGATTAGGCCTTGTTTTGTAGAAAAGGAAGATCAGAAATGGTAGAAAGATGGTGGTGGAGTAGACAAAGAGATTTCCCCAATACTCCATCTCTTTAAAACTGGAACTGGAACTCCTCTGTTTAATTTCTTTGCATAATAATGTGCCCTATATATAAGTGTTAATTAATAATGGCGGGAGATTATTTTTAGGAAATATATGTAAATCACTGAATTTTCAAACAGACCAAATAGGTTAAGTCTTGTATTAGGGAAGGGGAAAAAAAAGAAGTGTTTTTATTTTAAAGTCATTGGAAAAATACAATTTAAGAACATAATTTCTTTATATATTTTATTTATTTATTTAATATTTTACTTTAATTGTTTTTAACTAATTTAAGAGGTGGGTTAAATGGACTTAAATTATTACACATGTCATGAAATAAGTGGATAGATTATCAAGTACAACTGGAGTACTAAAAAATTTTCCGTTCGTGTGGCATCTAAGTGTGATCCCTGCTACTCCCCTCGTAATATTAAAAAACAAATTTCTTAGTTTTCTTATATACCCTATTTAATATATACTGTCATTAATACACAGGAGACTTAAAGAAAATTGCACTATAAAAGAAGGGGTATTATAATTTTTTTTAATAATAACTTTTAGTGAACTTTTTTTACATATCGTGAAAATAAGATGTCTTTTTGACTTTAATTTTGCATTAAATTATAAATATGTACTTTTGTGCGATTATGATAATCCCCAATGATTTCACTTTAATTCATGCAAGCATGCATACTTTTATCTAAATGACTCCATAGAACAAACTTTTCTCAAACTATAAAAAATCATAAAAACCTTCAAAGTAGTTACTTTTGTATCATCCATGAATCACGATACTTAGACAAATGAGAAGAAAAAAATATTGACAAAAAAGATTCAAAATTAGTTTAATCCCTACACACCAACACGTGATCAGAGAAAATATCAACATAAATAATAAAGTAAATTCATACATCTTTTGTTATTATTTTTGTCAACCTTCTTGGTCAATCTTCATCTAGTCCAATCATAAAATAAAATAATAAAATATTGCATGTTCAAAGTTTCAAATATATATGTTATACCATGATGTAGAGTTGAAAAGTAAGAACAAAGAAAATAGAATTTGACAAAGCATGGAATTTTTATTATATGTGATTGACCTAGTCTCGTTCTCCCACCATATGTCTGACGGGATTATACCGTCAGATTTAGGGATTATATGTCAGATGTAGATCGGAAGAGCGAAAGATTTTTCGACAGCAGGTTAATTGACGTGGAGGTCGTCCAATGATCTTACGTCATATATGCATCTGATGAGATTAAGAGATTACTGAATAAATTACATGGGGTTATCCCACAACAGGTCAACCTACAAGGGGATTGTCCAAGTGACATGTACATTTGACGGGATAATCACATTATAAGCAAATAAATAAAATAAAATAAGATAAACCCACATGAAAGCTAGGCCTATATATATATATATATATATATATATATATATATATATATATTACTTAAAACAACAGAGAACCTGCGAAAAAATATTATAAAAAAGATATTCTTCCCTGTCATCTAGATGTTGTCGATAACAATTCGAGGTTTGTTCTCATGTAGTAGAGCTTTTTTCGTCCAGACTTAAAGTGTGATTTTAACACCTTTTAATATCTTAAACGAGTTGGAAAAAAGATTAGTACTATCTACCCTTAATGTTTAAGTTTTTTTTCCTTTTCCATCCTTATCGTTTCAAATTTGACAATTTCACCCTCAATTTCAAAGTTTCTTGATTTGTCTATCTGCCCTTCCGATTAATTGATGTTAGCTTGACCATTAAATAATCAAAAATTTCACTGAAAGACCAAGATACCTTCAAGATCTTAAAAATTGAATTTTAAAAATATATATAATTTAATTAAAAAATGTAGAAAATTTTCAATAATAAATCATTTTTAGAGAACCTGTCATAAAAAAAAATAAATAATCTTTAAACCGTTCCAATTTTTTTCGTCATTCATCGTTTGAATCTATCTCTATTGCTCAACCACCATAGTTGGACTATTGTTGCTTCAATATTGAAATTAGCTTACCCATTTTCATTGAATCTCTTCATTTTTCGTTGATTAAAATTTTTTTCATCTTGGAGTTTTCATGTTTTTCACATTTTATTCTTAGTTTTTTTCTTCAATTTTTTTCTCCATTCAAGGTTTGATTTGACAAAAACAACAACAAAATTAACAATAAACAGTGCATGCCTAATAAGTTTTAAGATTTCTTTTTATTACTTTTTTCTTCGCTCCTCTTCTCAATTGACAAAATTTTGTGCCACGTAGTATTTACATTTGAGTCTTTTGAATTTTTAGATCCTCCAAATCACACTTAATTTTCATCAACTTAACCGAATTGAATCAAATCATTCAAATTTCTTTTCCTTTAGGTTTTTTTTTTTTCACTCTTCATCTTCTTTGAACTTTTAATTTGATTTGAGTGCGTTGTTGGTACTTGTTTTAATGTGGCGCAAAGGAGGGACATGAGAAGAACAATTTTTTGTTCTAATTCTTTTGATTTCAAATTCTCTCAAGTTTTCAAGGGGATTGGTCTTTTAGGAAAAAATTGATCATTTAACGGCTACGCTAAAAGAGTTTAACAAAAGTGGTAAATTGTGCCAAAAAGGTTCAAATTGATGGTGTATGTAAGTGTCAGATTTGAAACGACATGGATGAAAAGCACAACAAACCTAAACATTAGGGTTAGATAGTACTAATTAGTCAAAATTTGAACTTTAATATTTTGATGGTAACTTCGTCACTACGAGAAATGTCATCAATAGCGCGACATAAGCCCAAAAGTCGCCGCAATTGTCCTACAGCGGCGACTTTCAACGACGACCACGTTGTTACTATTAGCCCGTACCTGTTGCCCTATAGTGACGACCACAAACGCTATAGAGGCGACCGCTATAACGGCGACACATACGTCGCCGCTATAGACCTCACAGTTTTGAGCACAAAAAATATTTGACCTGACCCGTCCCAATTTTAACACCTTTTAATATCTTAAACGAGTTGGAAAAAAGAACTTTCTCGTTTTATTCACTTTTAAAATCCGGCTAATTAGTACTATCTACCCTTAGCGTTTAAGATTTTTTTTTTCTTTTCCATCCTTATCGTTTAAAATTTGACAATTTCACCCTCAATTTCAACATTTCTTGAATCATCAATATGTCCTTCCCATTAATTGATGTTAGTTTGACCATTAAATAGTCAAAAATTTCACTGAAAGACTAAGATACCTTCAAAATCTTAAAACTTGAATTCAAAAAAAATATATATGTATAATTTAATTAAAAAATGTAGAAAATTTTCAAGAATAAATCATTTTTAGAGAACCTGTGATAAAAAAAAATCATCTTTGAACCGTTCCGATTTTTTTCGTCATTCATCAGATCCTTTGAACTTATCTCAATCGCTCAACCACCATAGTTGGACTATTGTTGCTTCAATATATAAATTAGATTACCCATTTTCATTGAATCTCTTCATTTTTCGTTAATTAAAAATTTTTTCATCTTGGAGTTTTCATGTTTTTCACATTTTATTCTTAGTTCTTTTTTTTCGATTTTTTCTCCATTCAAGGTTTGATTTGACAAAAACAACAAGATAATTCACAATAAACAGTGCGTGCGTCATAAGTTTTAAGATTTATTTTTATTACTTTTTTTTTCGCTCCTCCTCTCATTTGACAAAATTTTGTGCCACGCAGTATTTACATTTGAGTCTTTTGAATTTTTAGATCTTCCAGATCGCACTTAATTTTCATCAACTTATCCGAATTGAATCAAATCATTCAAATTTCTTTTCCTTTAGGTTATTTTCTTTTACACTCTTCATCTTCTTTGAACTTTTAATTTGATTTGAGTGCGTTGTTAGTACTTGTTTTAATGTTGCGCAAAGGAGGGACATGAGAAGAATAATTTTTTGTTCTAATTCTTTTGATTTCAAATTCTCTCAGGATTTCAAGGGGATTGGTCTTTTAGGAAAAAATTGATCATTTAACGGTTACGCTAAAAGAGTTTAACAAAAGCGGTAAATTGTGCCAAAAAGGTTCAAATTGATGGTGTAAGTGTCAGATTTTAAATGACAGGGATGAAAAGCACAACAAACCTAAACATTAGGGATAGATAGTACTAAATAGTCAAAATTCGAACTTTAATATTTTGATGGTATCTTCATTATAATGGTTAAACTAACACCAACTGACGGAAAGGGGAGATGGTGTAAGTGATGTTGAAATTAAGGATGTAATTATTAGATTTGAAGCAATAAAAATGAAAAGGGTAGAAAATTCAAACTTTCAGAGTAAATAGTACTATTAGTCTTTGAAATCCCAACCATCCCAGCAAAAGATAATCTCGTTTTTTGACATGTTTTTCCAAACTTTTCCTGTGTGGCTTTGTCCTCCACTCCCATCCTCTAAATTAATAGAATGTTAATATCGACAAATAAGAAAAACTCTTTCACCAGAAAGGAGAACAGCCTAGAAACTGAAGATAAAACTCATTAAAATATACTGTCAACATTTGAGTAAATTTTTGCTTATCTTTGGCTGTTTACTCCCCCAAAGTCAAGTGATTAATTTAATAAAAAAGAAACAAGTTACAGTATTTTTGCTTGTTTACTATGTTGGGCTTTTAATAATCCAGCCCATAAATAGTGGTCAAATTAGATTAGGATATCTATATATTTGTCTTTTGTCAAAGATAATGCATGCATAGTGGCGGCGGGACACGAAAAGAAACAAAAAAGGCAAGAAAATTGCACACGGAATTTCACGCACGGAAATTGAGAGGATTGGGAAAAGGAAAAGTCAGCTTTCTTGTTTATCTCTTGGAACGAGTTTTTGACGTTCGATTTGGTATTCATCTTTTTCAAGCGGTAATTTCTCCAAGTTAATTCTTAGAACGGAGTTAGGTGATATTTTTCCTCATCTCTTATTGTTGTTGATTATTGGGTTCTATCTGTTGTTAGATGAGTTATTGTGGTGCCAAGAATATTGTTCTTGACGGTGTTGCGTGATTGTGGTAGTGTGTGATTACCTCTTGATTTAGGGTAATAATCTTAAGAGGATAAACATTGTATTCCCATTATTATTTGGTGATAGTGGAGTTGTCGGTTTGCCCCGTCAATTTTCCCTTCTCATTGGAGGGTTTTACGACGTTAAATAATTCCTGGTGTTATTTAAATTTCCGCACGTATATTATTGTTTGATATATTGATTGCCTATTTTTAATCACACGGGTTTAGGAAAATTGATTAAATTCCCA
>CAVNYN010277460.1:0-11663 GCA_963692815.1 Nyctanthes arbor-tristis
CGTATTGCCTTGTGGGAGAAAGAGGCAGTGGATTGCATGCGGAACTGCATTTTACCCGTGTTTGACGGCTTCAGCTTAAATTGCGTTGGCCTGAAATTCAGGCAACATTTTGTGACACAAGGATTTATTTGCAGGTCCATACTGCGGCCTGATTTTCTTAGTAAGGATCCTTAAAAGGAAGGTCGTTTAACTAATTTTCTCCCGAGATCGGAAGAGCACATCTGCTGTTTAATCTATCATGATTCCACAAACAATATTAAGAGATCACTTTACTCCTTTAGTGAAGACGGCTTCGTAATGAGCCATTTTTATTGTTATTATGTCTATAATATAACTAATTCTTCATAATAATAATATTATAATAATAATCTTATTTGACTGACTCCTGTGTCTCAACTTCTCCATTCAAATTACTTGCATATATCTAATCTGTTCAGTTCCTGAACAGATTCATTCTGTACGATGAAAATACACACACAATATAACTGACATAATAATAATTGTTATACAATAGCGCATGACTCAAAGTTGTGAAATTTACCATCAAATATGTAAAATCATAAATCACCATACCAAAAAAAATAAATAAAATAAAGATAAATAAAATAAAGTTCACATATTACCGATTCACCTGCCCAAACGCCTCTCATTAAAAATAATATAAAACTATATGTATGACACTATATAACCATATGGTATGCATCGATGCGCACCACATGATTGTGGTTTCTCATATAATTTCTTTCAATGCATATTACATAATCCTATGATATCATATGATGTCATAATATATAGTGTTAAGTCGAAACTCCTCCCCCGTTGTAAACAATGAGTTTTACCAAATGAAAGCAATGCAAAAAAGCATCAAAACTAGAACTGGTGGGGTCAATCGCTTGTTTACATAACCAACCTCATGATATAGATAATACAATAAAAAGGCCACATGAAATAAAGGAGCATCAATTTAGAGTTACGTTAGAGGGGTAAATTGAATTAATACTTAATCAACTTTAGAAATGTAATTACTAACCCATCAAAGTTTGAAATATAACTACTAACTCACTGAATTTTAGAAAATATTTACCATCCATCACATATGATGTCTATATAAAATGCAATCAGGCTTGGTACTTGAAAATTTTCAGTTAATATTTTGTTGTATCACATCATAAAGTCAGTTTGATAAGAAAACAGAAGGTTGTTTTTAGAAAATGGTAATACAACACATAGCCACGAAAACCCATTATTATGACATTAAGATAACTGAAAAATATTAGAAACATAAGTAGGCGGAGAGGTTCCAATTATTTTTCAGGTTCTTCACATTATAACTTTAAAAAAAATAAAATAAAATACACTCTGCCAGAATATTCTGTCCGGTTTCTGTATTTTGGGCTAACGCATTACAACAAGATGCCGTCTATTTATCCAAAGAGCAACACAAATGGTTAAGCCATGCCTCCACTTGTTGCAGTCCTGATTATCTGGAACAGAGCTGAAAGGCAAGAAACAAAGAATCCATTATACTCCCATTACCAATGAGCACAACATACAATATAAGACTAGAAGTTAAAGCATGTCTTGCTGTTTGTTACGTTGTTTGGACAGCTACAAACACAATCATAGGTCTGCTAGCAACTGATATAACAAAGATTATCATACTGTAGAGTCTATAGACAAAGATGCCGTTTTTGAACAAGTGAACTATTGCAGTAGGACTGACAGTTTGAAATCTATACTTCTGTCTACAATTGTTTCCCCAGTTAAAGTATTGCATCCAAAACACATTGCACACAGTTTGACCAAGATTTATATTGTTTGTCTTAACTAGCTCTTCAAATAATTTTACATAACTCCAATTTTACATTAAAAAGTGATGCATGTTCCGCATATTGACTCAGGTTCTTCCCATTTGGGTATCCTTGTTCATCTCACATCAACAATACTAAACCCCGATACTGGATTCTAGCTTAAAAATCATTGACAACAACGCATTCAAAGTTAACAAAATTAACCCCTGCTGAACCAAGAGACAAGTATGAATTTACATATTGGAACATGCTGAGAGTAGATAGAAATCTTACATGATCCAATGACAACAAATATGAAGAACCCAATCAAGATAGGGCCAACGGGATAGTTGTTTCCCTTCTTTGTGCTAGCATCTGGTACAAGACCTCGTTTGGTAATGTTCTTGTCAAACTTCTCCACCTTCCTGCTAGCAAGTCTCTTTGAAGTTGTCTGAATGAGAGAAAAATAACACATAAGATTTATGAACTTATCAAATCATAGACTAAGAAGCGTAGGCTTACAATTATATATGGTAGATTAAGTTCAGATTTATCAAGAAGACATGAACATCAATTTCTTTTCTTGCATCAATTATCCCAAGACAGAACTTCAATCTAAAAGGAACAATAAGATTTATCTTCTTATGTTTATTTTCCTTTACCATTTTCAACTTTTCAAGCAGTAAATTTAGGTATAGAAGTCTGAATTTTCTTTCAAACAACTACGCTTTCCAAATAAGATCAACAAATAAAATATTAAATAACCAGTAATTAACCAATTTCCCATCTGAAAGTATTAAGAATCCCCTTAAAAATATTCAACTTTAAAAAATGAGGCGAAAGAAAACTGATATCCAAGTTATTGTTTTTTTATTTTTTTGATCGGGAAATAAGTGAATAATCTACCAAAGATAAAAGCAATACAGTTACGTTATAATTTGACAAGCAGAAGCCTACCAAGAATTGACATAATAACATTACATCTAATTAAATTTCCAACAAGTCATGACAAGATTCATAGACACCGAACAATTCATCCTCTAAATAATCAATGCACAACGCTAAAAGATGACATTAATAAGGCGCAAGACTCAAATTCAAAAGGCAAATAAGAAAAATCGTCTCAAATCATATACGATTACACAACACGACATAATTGAACAAACATTAACTACAACAGATATCAGAATGACATTTAAAAGAGACAAAAAGAAAAAAAACTTTAAAAAAATAAAATAAGGTAAAAATTTTACCATGGTGATCGGAGATTAGGTATCCGCTAACAAATCCACCAAATGAAACCCAAAGAATTACAGATTATTACCTCGCGGACGGCCAAAACTGATCCCAACCAACTTATTTTCAATCTTAATTTCGCTAATATCTCGACCACCCAGTTATCTGCTTACAATTGATCGGAGAATTACTCTGAACAGTTTAGATATATATAGTCGAGAAAAATAAAAATAAAATAAAATAAATTAACCACGAATGCCGCGTCACCGACTTCAGTGATTGGGTTCAATTGCGTGTTATGTGCACGTGTCGTTCAATTATTGGAGAAATTGGCCACGTCATAATGTTATCACATTCATATTTGGCCAACAATTAAAAATATATTTAATTTATCAACCAATTTAAATTTCATATTTTAAACACATGACAACACTACATTTAACTACATATTTAATGTGATGTGCTCTCACATTATTTTAATCATTACTTCCATATAGTAACAATCAAATATTGACACATTTACAAAATTTGAATTTTTAATCTATTTAAAATCCTATTTTTTTTAAATTGTTACCAAACAAAGCAATATTATTTATTATTATAATCTCTATTAAAAAGGTCTGCATTCATTTGTACTTTGCCTGAACTTTTAAATCTGTATTGGAAGACCCTAAACTTTCAAAAATTGACGTTGTTGATCAAAATAGATGAATTTAATTGTTCAACCATTAGATCTGTTAATTTAAATGAAATTTCTATTATAATTAAAATAAATTTTAAATTAACATCACATTACAGTGCATAAAAATAAT
The DNA here is from genome assembly GCA_963692815.1 of Nyctanthes arbor-tristis. Taxonomy (NCBI): domain Eukaryota; kingdom Viridiplantae; phylum Streptophyta; class Magnoliopsida; order Lamiales; family Oleaceae; genus Nyctanthes; species Nyctanthes arbor-tristis. The sequence goes on from CAVNYN010277460.1 coordinate 3,839, forward strand.
GTATGTGTATCATCATTCACTTTTATGTATTATCATCTAATGTAAATTTGAAATTTAGTTATAATTATAAGATTATTCCATTTAAATAGTTGTCAAAGGAACCATAACAGTTAAAGATGAATTTCGTCCATTTGGATGAACGGCGCCATTACTTAAAGGTTGGAGGTTTGTTGGTCTAGATTTTAAGGTAAGGGATGAAAGTACAAATAGATACCAAAGTTGAGGATGTTTTGAAATATCAAATTGAGCAAGATAATTGGACGGTTTGATTTACCTTTAATCAAAGGTTGGAATCTAAAAGAAAGAATCAAGAATACGAATTTATTTGATAATCTTGACTCGTAAAACTCATGATCATGATCATAGTACAGCAATCACGCTTGGGAAGAAGTAAAAGACTAATTTTCTTCAAATAATTATCAACATCTGTTTACAATACCAACTAGTATGACAATTCATTCATTTATGAAACAAGTCAATTGTTAATAGGTTTTGGTTGGCAAGAAAATGCAGAATCCATCCATTTATTAATGCCTATTGGGGTAGTGGGGAGATGGTGTATAATGTTTTTGACTTCAATTGCGATTAAGAGATGGCACACGGTTTTTGTTCTCCTTAGATCATTTCTACTGTGAAGAGGAAAATGGAGGGGAAAAATAAGGTTGAAAACCCGGCCCAAAAGAGGGGCCATAATTGTAATAATGTTTCACATAATTGAAAGAACGAGTGACATTCTTCGTCTGAAATGGTATGAGTATGACGTCGTCTCAATCGTGATGCATTTCCTTCCTACTTACTTTAAGAAACCAGGCATGTGTGTGAGAACAAATTAGTTAGATTAGATATGGCAGATTCACCTTTAAAAAAACACAGGAATTTGAAGAAATTACATGGCAAGTGATTATTGACATGACGTCGAGGCATTCCATCATCATTCTATGCAGTCAACCCAGATACCTGAAATAATTTACCAGTTGACTTCATCAAAAATATGAAAATCTGGATCTTTTACAACTCTAGGCTGCTTGGTCTGTTCCCTTGTTAGATCGGGCTTGGAATATATAACATTATTGTCTTTTTCGTTCATTTTTTTCCCATAAATTTCTTCTCAGCATATGCTTAAGCTTTGCTTCTGTCTACGGTTTTGGCCACAAGACTCGAGTTCCTACCTTCATTTTATTACTTGTATACTTCCTCTTAAGCCTTCTCCATTCGTGGTGGCTCCGTTATGTCCTTGCTTGTACCAGAATCTTTGTCTCTTTTTCGCTCCTTCACAGCACTGGCATGCCCAGGTTCAGCTTCAGTTCTTGATTTGGTGGAAAGATTTTTTCTCCTCCGTGCCTCTTCTCTTTTCGTTGCAGCCTGTGCTCTCTGACGTTCTTTTCTTACTCTTTCATATACTCGCTGAACCATATCTGCTGCTTGAACAGCTGATGCAGCCCTCGCTGTCTCGGAGAAAGGAGTCCACTGGGAGTTGCTGTAGCTGGACGAGTTATTATCATTGAACCCATACATTCCCTTACTTGGAGTGGCTGACTTGTTTTGTGCAGTACAAAATGGCTGCTTGGTATTGACTGAAAAGTAGGCCTCCAAGCATTTCGGGCAAAGAAGATAACGGTAAAGATGCATTCTCTGACGTTCATATTGCATTTTGCATCGATGACATTCTGTCCAAAACGTCTGCCTTTCCTTCTTACAAGGTGGAGCAGGAACAGATGACGCATCCCTCTTTGTCGTATTACATTTTGGAAACCTCGTTCTAGAAGCTGCAGTCTTTGCAAACTTGTAGAATCCATTCTGCTTGGATGGCATTGATGATGTACACCCATTTGAAGCTCGATTTCCCGGCTGCAATGCTGCACCTGATCTCAGGTCATATGCTAATCTTTTGTATTTGTCTGAGAGCAAACTCCAGGCTTCTGACACAAGCTTGAATGCCCCTTCAGCCCCAAAAGACCTGTTCTTATCAGGATGAAGCAGAAGAGCTAGTTTCCTGTACTTTTTCCTTATCGTCTCGTCATCAGCTAGAGGACTCACTCCAAGAACACCATACCAATTCCCTTCACCATTAATTTTCTCCTCTGCTGAAATATAAACGTCGAGGGTGGTGACCATTCGAGAAATACCCTCTAGCTCAGGATATAAATTCTGAGCCTTGAGTGCAAGTCTTTTAGCTCCCTTAATGTCCTTAGCCAGAAACTTCCTCTCAGCAATTTCTTTTGCTCTTGCAGCCTCATCTCTATTGCACTCCATCTACTCCCTTCCCTTCAACTATATCACAAAAGAAAACAACATTAACAGTACCGACTCTCATCATTAATCTATACTACAAGATTACAAGATTCTAGTTCTTTAGAGACTGAACAGGATGTTACTCCCGTAACTTGTTATTTGATTTCCAATGTGTACTACACGAGCCATTCATAAGTTCATAACTGAAAGCAACTTACTTATTTCTAATGTTAATCAATGCAAATTTAATCTATTTTTAGAACTTATGTACTCCTAAGTATAATTTGTAAACTCAGCCAAGCTTGCTGCCTGGAAAATCCAGACTCTCACCCTCCCAAGAGATAACCATCAACAACAAAATAGACAAAACTCAAAAACCCCAGAAATTAATCTTGAATCCGCATCTTAATGGTCAACTAAAAACATTTTCATGAAATTAATCAAGATTCACAATTTGCGCAAGGGACATAAATTTGTGAAATTTGCAAAAAAACCCAGCAGTTAAATTCAAAGGTCAAAAAATGCCAATAGAAAAGATCACGTCGCAATTATGATAATCGAGCTCGAAATTAGCATACCCATAGTAAGAAGCGTAAAATTAAGACAACGGGCATCCGATGCTTAAATAAGGTAAATAATTAAGCAAGGAAATGAATTCTTTCACTGGGTAAAGGCAGATACCTAAAACATCTATCCGCGTAAATAAAATGGCGAGAAAATACAGTGGATACAGGGCAAAGGCCGTCGCCAGACACGTTTACCTTGACTGAGAGATGATTTCTAATTTTCTTGGGTTTCTATGAATTTGAGCCGCAGATACAAATCCTTTTCAGTTGTTCAGTGGAACTGATTCTTTTGGGCGTTATTCCCTCTTTCTCGCGATTAATCTCCCAATAAAGTAGAGATTTTTCAGGGGCAAATTTGATTTCATTTTCTTGAATCAACGAGACATAAAAGTGGACATAATTTTGACCATAACTTTGCCTCGATACATCTCAATTATTATCGACGTAGCTTAATTAAGGGTGCGAGTGGACGTAGACTAATTAATATGTTTAATAATATATGTTCATAATTTATAAGATCGTGTGCAGTGTAATCAAAAGTCGATATGTCCGAGTGGTTAAGGAGACAGACTTGAAATCTGTTGGGCTTCGCCCGCGCAGGTTCGAACCCTGCTGTCGACGTTTTTTTCTTTTTTTGGGATTTTGGAATCTTTTAAATCCTCCAGATGAAAACGCATCGATAATAATTTGCAGTTGAAACATCGTGCAACCACTTTTTTTTTTAACTGTTTATTTTACCATTCTAAGTTCTAACCATTCTTCCTTAAAAGGGGCGGGGGGGGGGGGGGACAATTCTAACCATTTTATAATATGTTAACTGACTAATTACATTATGTTGACATTTTTATTTAAATTAGCACTCTATGATAGTCTGAATTTAAAAGTTTTAAAGAATATTATGCTCAAAAAATGTTGATCCCACTTATATAATACATCTGTCCTAAAAATATGGTTATAATCTACTTTTCACATAGATTAGAAAAAGTTTATCTAATAGTATTGAAAAAGTAAATTTTAACATCATTTATCTATTATATCTTTTCATTTATTAATTATTTCACTTTAATAATTTTATTTTTTTAAAATAATGCACATTGAACAGGGGCATTTATATTTCAACTACCTTTTAGAAAACAAAACTAGACCATATTTTAAGATGAGAGAGAAAGGAAAACTAGATCATCTTTTTAGAACGGATGTAGTAACTAATGTCTATCTAATAACAACACACTTCATCATTGTTGATGATAAACTTGAAGGACATTTGGGATGTTTGCCATGTGGCGTGCCAACTGGACCATCTTTTTAGACCAGAGGTAGTAAATAATGTCTATCTAGTAACAACACACTTCATCATTGATGATAAATTTGAACTACATTTGGGATGTTTCTCATGTGGCCTACCGAGAAATTTTTTTAACAAAAGTTTTGGAAAGTGATTGAACATTATCGTTATAATTGATTTATAAATAAGTAATGAAAAGTGTTTTTAATTTAGTTGCATTTTTTCAATGGGAAATTTAGAAGTATCCACATAAACATGAAAAAACACACCTCTTCATTTCTACTACGGGATACATAACATTTTTTTTATTATTATCTTTTGCATTCAGGATATATAACATTATATATTCTTAACTTATAGAATTTAGATAAATAATTAGAATTTTCTACCCCTTAAGTAACTCAATTTATGTATTCGAACCGTGCTGACTTATAATTTCCTTAGAGCACCTACAGTGGAGGTGTAACAAGACCACGAATGGATTTCATGACAAATGACAAAAGATGATAGGTAATACATTAAATACTTTGATATTGCTACACGTTAAGTGCTTATAGAATTTCATTTTTTTATAATATCAATATCTTTTATCACATGTTCAATGCACAGTCACAAACAATGTTATAATTGGAGAATTCATGTAACAGAAGACGAAAAATCTCTAATGCAATCAAGCCGCAACTTTTAAAAAAAAAACAAACTCTATATGTCTAAAAAAGATAGTCTATTAGTAATTTTCACATTGATGAAACGATAGTTAATATAGTTGAAATATTAAATTTTATCTTATTTTTCTACATATATTATTATATCTTATTAATTATTTGAAACACTTTCGATACATAGATAGTTGGATAACTGTAATTAATTAAGGGTACATATAAAAATAATATATTAAATACATACTCAATATGGTAAGTAAATTATCTTTTATGATAGACGAAAATGAAATAATAGACTATCCTTTTAGACACAAGTAACAATACCCATACATAAAGCGACTCAATGCTTCAAGATTTATTCATTTGTTCTATAAAGATTCAAGTGAGTTGTCCCACACGTTTTACTGGAATTCAAGTCTCCCCATCCTACGATTCCCTTTAAGAATAAAAAAAGTTAAAAGCGGTTGGATGCAATGTCAAGAGAATGGTCGGTGTAATCAATTAATTAATTAATACACCAACTTCAACATCAATTGTTATTTGGGTTAGTTTTACGTCTCGATAATTTTCCTATTAAGTCCTTAGTAAAATTATTATTTTATTTTTTATATTTTTAAATTAAAAAATAAAAATATTAAAAACAAACAAGAAAAAAGGCCATTTCCAACAGCACAAGGGAAATCCCCACACTTTTTCCTTTTTTATTTTATATAGATATATACATATATATATATATATTTAGAGACTTAAGCGAGACTAACGGTAAAAAGTTGGGGACGAGATGTGTAATTAACCCAGGCTATTTTTGAGTAAAAAGTTAGGTGCATCCCATGTAAGACGTAAGTCGGGATAGTGATGGACCCACTAACGTGCATCAGCCACGTACGCCGTTCCCGTGGCCCATATGTCCACATCCCTTCTCCCCCATCTGGAATGCTCTCCCCCCGTCCACTTGTGTTGACAAGAATATTAAAGTATACATACAGCTGCTCATTTTAGATCTAGAGAAATTAAACTGGTCGGTGATTATTATTATATTGATTGATGGCAGATTGGGGGCCGGTGGTGATAGCGGTGGTGCTGTTCGTGCTGCTGACTCCGGGGCTGCTGTTTCAGATTCCGGGGAGGAACAGAGTGGTTGAATTTGGAAATATGCACACCAGTGGCCTTTCCATATTGGTCCATTCCATCATTATTTTGGGCTCATCACTATTTTCCTCATCGCCATTCAAGTCCATATTTACACTGGCTAACTTGCTCTCTTCAACTCTCATAGTAGAATGCACCTACTCCTACTCTTACCTAGTAGCTTTCTTGGTTCTGTAATCAACTATTTAAGTGGCTTTGTTTCTTTACAATTTTAGGGTTTTTTTTCCCCTGTTCCTTTTGTGTGGGATTTTAATCTTATTAGTGGGCTTGGATTGATTTCTTTCTCGCAGCATTGCAGAATTTGTTGCTTATTATTCTCTACTTTTCTCTCATTTTCCAGATATCTGTGATTGTGTTCAAGAGAGTAATGTAGTCCAAATCAGCACTAATTAACACAGACCGCATAGTGCGGAAAAAATCAAAAAGATTCAAGACTATCGCCAATACAATAATGTCAATGTCTTTCCTTGAATTGTGACGCGCTAAATGCTTGACAACACTGTCGAAGAGATAACATTACCTTTCTATCATTATTACTGCTACTAATCACTACCATTCTCTCTTTTTATTTTTTATTTTTTCTAAAAGTCTAGTGATAAGGTTGCACCTACTAACATTGTTGCGTTAGAGACATCTTTGACTTTTTAGTGTAATAACAATGTCTTTTGTCACATATGTAATGTTAATATTGACATTGTTGTGTTAGAAAAGTTTTGATGATTGTATAACTATTTCAGGAGGTACAATCATTTCCGGAGGTATCAAGCCCCCAAAGGTGCTGGAAAATTTGTGTGGAAAAATTATTATTATTATTATTTGTGCTCGGCTTGTTTCGCAAAACATTTAAAATTAAAACCCTTCCAAATAATGCAATTATAATCGGGTTAAAATATATAATGTGTATCACTGTATGATTCTTCTCCAGTTGATAAAGGTGTCAAAACGGCGGGCCGGCCCGTCAACACAGCAGCCCATATTGAGCCGGCCACACAAAGGCCCGCTCACTGTGGGTTTCCGGTCCTGGCGAAATTTCAAAGACATTGACTGCCCCATCCGCAAAGCCATGTGGGTTACGGTTTGAATATTCTGCCCAGTTCGATTAAGTTAGCTCACATTGAATTGCAATTATATTTTAAATAAAATTCTACATTAATAAGTGAAAAAAATTCTTTTTGAAAAAGAAAAATAGTCATATAAGAAATATTAAATCTTATATTTTATAACCATAAAAAAATATATATGTAACACCCCGAGCTCTGAATACCCGGAACGTTAGTTAAAACTTTTCAAAACAACTTTTCAAATAATATGGTTGCTTAAAACCAACGGTAAAATGCGGAAACTCTTATTTCAATAAATAATTAAAATCTGTTCTTTATAATAAAAACAATTCCCAAACCAAATGGAATAAAGTCTTGATAATAAAATCTTAAAAATTCCTGAAATTAATAAAAGTCTATTCATTAATCAATATCCACCATCATACGCGCCTCCGGCTCTAGGATCTGAAAATTATCAAATTATGAAAGGGGTGAGTATTTCATAGAAATACTCAGTAGGTTCAGCGCATATGAAAGTCAACTTAGACAGCAACATCTCATATAAACATGCAATTAAGTTCTCAAACAGATAGAATCTCAGCTCTCAGATAATGTCGTACATTCAAGATGCACGTTCTCATGCATTTAATATGCAAGTTCTCATGCTAGCCAAATATTCTCGTTCTTCATAAATAATCTCATGTATATCTCATACTTCTCATAATCGCAGTTTAATGCACATAATTACCATATAAGTTAACTAATAATGCGCACGTTTTTAATAAATAATTTTTCTAAAAGAAGAACCTACCTCAAATGAGCTTTCTCAAGTTTGAGCTGAAGTCTTGAAATTGATTAATTACTCTCGCGCCTCGTCTACAAAATTTAATA
>CAVNYN010277465.1:0-20613 GCA_963692815.1 Nyctanthes arbor-tristis
TCTGACATCTTTTCCTTTATTAGTTTTATTTCTATGAACATGGCCTATATGTGAGTTTCTAAAACAAGTAGAGGGAAAAACACCACATACTAACTTTATCTTCTAGTATTTAATTTGAAAATTACTCAATAACAACTATGTACACATTTTAAGTAATTATTAGATATGTACACATTTTAAGTAATTATTAGATTTTCACTACTTATTTTACGTAATTATTATTATAATTTTGGAGGCCATTTGGCTACTAGTTATACCATTTATGACGATGGAGGTATGTTTTGGGTTAAGTGATATCTTCATGATGTGATGTGTCATATTTGTAGACGTATTATGTAATGTCACAAAACCATATATCATATTAAAAAGACTTGAATGTAAAAAGTAATCACTGTGTTTGGTAAGAATTTAAAAATGGGGTTATTTAAAAATAGATTTAAAATTTAAATTTTATATGAATGGTGTAATGTAATCGTGTCATGTAGATTTAATAATTAAAATGATGTGAAAACTTATATCACATCGAATAGGTGACTTATTGGTGTGTTTCTCTCATGTCACGTAACTTGAAACTGTCAATGATGAAGATGCCACTCGGGTCTAATCAAGATTGGAAATGAGATTAGGGTACATTAGGAACCAGTTATTCAGGGAACTGAATGGTAAATTATTCAGAGTACCGACTATAATTTCTTTCTCTATTTTTCAGTACAGGATGAAGATTAGAAAAACGAAATTGTAACTCAAAACTAAATAATTGACCGGCAAGTAAGTGTCTTTGCTATTAAAATAATATAAAGGAAAATTACATCATGGATTTATGTATATTTATTTTTGCAAAAATCATTGCAAAAGCCATTCTATCTTATTCGTGAATTTATTTATTATCTCAATTATAACATCTTTTATGTTGTTGTTGTTATTATCATTTTAGACACACATTATATGAGTTATGTTCACCTGCCTACACTGCCCACTTCTGACGTGGCACACACATAACTGCTGACACATAATGAGTGAGCCACGTTCGGCTATGTGTGCTCTACGTCAGAAGTGGGTAGTGTAACTCCGCCCACAGTGGGTGAGTGAACAAAATTCCACATTATGTCCCTATATTGCTACCAATTACCAATTCCTTAATGATCGGTAATTTCAATTTCAAATTGACTCAAGTACTATCTAATCAAAACGTGATAAGCTTAATTGAAGTTAGAATCCTTTTTCTTTTTAATGCAAAACTTGTCTTTGAATTTTTTTAAGGTCGTTAATTTCCTTTTTTTTTTTGGTGTATTATTATTTATCTTTTTCCCCTTTTTAATGATTTTTCTTATTTTTATTTATTTATTTATTTTACAAAGAGATATAGGAGAGGGGAGGGAAGGTGTTGTTTGAATCCGGATAGCCTTCAACTCGGAAATACACATGACGTACAACAATACGGACCATATAAGATGAGAGGTTATCCAACCTATAGGAAGTTTTTAAACATTTTATATCTCCCCATTTATTAAAACTGGTAGTATAAATACTATTGTCACGTGTACTTAGACTCAAGTTATTACTTTTTTTAAAAGGGAAACTTAAGTTATTAATTGAAGTCAAATATATCAGTTGCCGAACAGGCTAGAATTGAAAAGTCTCCCTCCCTATTTGTAGAAAATTTTTGGGCCCTTCCATTTGATCTCTCCAACCACGCTGATTAATATTTGAACCCACATAAAACAAATCTGCAAATCAAAACTTCCCAAGTGGGTGATGCATAAAAATTTCGTACGTTAAATCAATTAATAGAATTGTATCCTTTGTTGACTATATTAATTCATATCAACCCATTCTCAAACTAAACTAGTGGTACAGAGAGAGAGAGAGAGAGTGTGTAGTGCCTCAAAATCTTTTCTTATCAATTTTATCATCATATAAGTTGAAATTTGAAAAGTCTATCAACAACGTTGTGAAATAGATTTTTTAAGAATTAATTTTCTGAAAAAAGATTTTTTTTGAAGAATGTGTATTTAAAAAGGAGTACAGAAAAATGTGCATATTGAGTTTTTGAAAGAATGTAGGGATAAAAATGAATTGAGGTAATAATTCATTCTCCATAAATCTATTTCATGGAATTAGATTTTGTTTTTGTAACGGTAAACAAAAAATTTTTTTTTTCAAGAATGTTAACTGAGCCATTAGTGATGAACATATTGAATTTATATTTTCTCCAATTGTGTTTTTTTTAGGGGAATTTTCTTCAATTGTTTTATGTAAGATATAAATATCAAGTTTAGCCAACACCAAATATTTAACTCAAACACAATATAAACACTTGAAAAAAAAGATGAAAAAAAAGAAGGAACTTTAGAGAATTTTTCTTTACCTCTATGGTTATATATCACAGGTGACAACTCTCTAGTGCGAATACAAGTCCACTAGTTTCAAGCTCTCGAATAGCGTTCATAATTATTTCACAAAAAGGATTTAATTGCAAATAATTTTACTTACATAATAATAACAAGAAGATACAAATACATGGTTCATGTAATTACCATTAAATTTTAAAGCATAGCACCACTGTTGTCGCACTGTGATTAGGACAAATGACTCGTCCTTGATTGGTCTACAAAATCGACGTACGCTGTAACCTTATGCTTTTGAACTTATTTTTGTCACAAAGTGATCAACAAAAATTAAAATATGATTTAGAGTTGTTATATTCAAAATGTCCTACCACCACATGTTTATGCCGCAGGCCAAATACATGGCATCTAACGAGTCACATAAGCATATGGCGGCATAACATTTCTAGTTGTTCTACTCCCAACATTCAAAGTGAAGCATTCTCATGATTTCTTCTCCAGCATCCCCCGGAATTCCTGAAGGAGGAGGTGCAGTATTTGCGCTCACCTTGACAAGAGCAACACTTGAAGAATTCTTCATTAATTTTCTTGCATATCTCAATGGAAGTCCCTGCTTTCTGCAATCGCCATCTTGAAACAGAGCTCCATCACAGTTGCAATCTTCTGAACAGGCCCTTTCACAATCTCTCTGAGTCACCTTTTCTTTCAAAACCTCATAGTAATTGTCTTCCCACAGCCACATTGAGTTATACAATGCACTGATTGTGTAATTCATCACATTTTTGGAATTACAGCCTGTGGCGAAATTCCTCTGGCATCCCGAGCTCCATGTTCCCGGATCAATGGGGTTGAATCCTGGGAGACATTCACAATCAGCAACTCCATTCATTTGGGTACAATAACCATTCACCCCACATAATCCTTTTGGGTTGCATTTATCTTCTGTCTCGGGCCATACTTTAGTCCAGTTTCCAGGTCGATCAGGATCCAACGAGTGATAATACACTCGAAGAATACCGTCTGCGTCAATTCTCATGAGGTAGATGGTTCTTGGTCGATATGTTCCTCTAGTAGTTATGTTCTTTATTACTGAGCTTCCATTGAACAAGTAGAGATTGCCATTGTTATCAAGATTCAACGACACTTTATCGCCTTCTCCATCGGTTTGTGATGCATAGTAAGCATGAAGTGCTGTATTTGAAGTCCCCACCGGGTACTGAACGAGGTTCCCATCCTGTTGCATTGAGAGACGGAAGATCCCTGTGGCAGGATTCGTCTCTGAAGTACTCGCAAACATCTCTACGCCAGCCGGGAGGACTTGGCCAGGCAAGAGTGTGTCAGTCGGGTAATCAAAACTCTGCCATAGTATATTCCGCCGAGATGAATCATGGAGATGAAATTGCCGTCGTCACGCATTGAAGCTGAAGCAACAGGGTGAAGAGCAAGACTAGGATTTATAATATCTATATCTGCTGAGCCCTGTTGCTGCAAGATGATTCTTCCACGTTTTGTTAATTGCAAAACAGAGTTGTTAGGGAAAACTGGGTCATCCCTGTTGGCTGTCCAAACCACGGTCTTCTCTGGAATCCCGGCAAGGAAAATTCCGATGGCATAGCCATTGAGTAGTTTGTAGAATCCAAAGGCAAAGAGTCCAGAAGGTGATAACCATGATGAGTTTTCATTGGGTGTTAAAGAAGAGCCAAGGGAGATATTGGAATCTCTGATCTGTTGCTGGGATGATGCTGTTATTGATGATGCTATAAGAAGGAGAAAAACAGCCATGGAAGACGATGGGTTCTTCATTTTGGCCTCTTTGTTTCCTTCTTTGAAGAACGTAGTGAGAATGCTATTTGTAATAGTCAGCTTTTTCAAAACCCAAAAAGTACGGGTCCTTTTTAAATGTTACAGTGCCAAACGTAAATATACACCACATAGGACATCTGTCGTTTAAATAAAATTAGAAAAAGTGCCACCATTGACTCATTAATTAAGGATTAAGAAAAGGAGGTGAAGTTGAATGTTCAAGTTCCGGAGTTGAACTACACTTACTATTCCCACAATTTCCCTCCATCATTTATCTCTCTTAATATAATATATATATATCTATATATATCTAAATCAAAAGAAGTCTAATATTTTTTTCTCGCCTAAACTGATGATGTCATTACTAAAGTCATTTTTTGTTTTTTCTTTTTTTTTCCTTTGCCAACTAGCTTTTATTTTTCTCTTCTTCAATCAGCTCCAATTCTATTTTAGTGTTTATTCAGTTTATCTTTAAACCATACTTTCTAAATTTAACAAACTTTGTTTTCTTTCATCTCCAAAATAAAGCCGTCGAGGTACAAATTCGAGCAAATAATATTTTGAAGGTCTCATTTTCCTTGATTGTCAAGTAGTTAATTACAGTCTTTCCTTCTACCTTCGAATTATTGATTTACATATCCTCTATTAATTTTTTTTCTCTTTTTGAGTTTGGTAAATCAAAAATTGTTTGGAAGTTGTGGATATATGACATTAAATTAAAGGGTAAAATTTCATCTGTCTTTTTTGATTGGGGGCATATGTACACAACATTCTATATATCTATAAAAATTTATAGACTATGCATATCACAAGCATATAATGTAATTTAATCACATTACATTGAAACCCAAACACCCTGTAGTGATTAAATAGAGAAATGGAACTCCTAAATATATAAATTAATATAAACTCAAATAACTAAAGATTGTCAATAAACTATTTATTTAATTTAAAACATCGAATTCTGTTTTCTGTTCTTTCTTTCTATCTCTGTTCTTTTTCCCCCTTCTCTATTTTAGGTTATCATTGGCTACCTAACTAGAAATAGAACAATTGAATGTAAATAACACTAATAAAATAAAATGCATTTGGGATACTTTCAAACTGCATCTATTGGTGTTGTCGGCATTCACTTTACATTTAAATTATTTATTAGGAGACTAATGAGGTTTAACATTTAAAATCTAGGAGCTATATGTATATATATTTTACTGAGAGTTGTGGACGACGAAGCTTTTATTAAGTGTAGCATTGTGGTTAATGTTCGTTGAGTGCATTTGCCCATATGTTGAAGTTATGATACTTCTATATATAAAATATTTCATTTGTACATATATATCTACGTCGAATATATATAAGCTGTGAATAATTTTGGTTGATAATTGAATTCCTCATTCAATTTTTTAGTTGAATAAATTTTCACAGGATCCATAAATAGAACACATTACCTCAAATATTTATTTAGAAGATGATATTCTTCTGTGAATACAATATTTTGTTAATAATATTACGTGGAAATTAATATTAATATTATAATAATATTAATTAACACTATAAAAAATTAATTACATCGATTAATTGAACTTTCTTGCGTTTCAAGTATTTAATTTAATAATGATCCCCTATTATATGCATAATCCTACTCATATTGTGCAATGAACTTTTTAAGTATCATTTAAATGAGTTTTGTTTTGACACAACATCATTCCATCATGAGAAAGTATGAATTTATTGTTCTTGGAATCAAAATTTACTCCTATATTACTATGCTTTGATCTCTTAATATCCCTAATCCCTTATTTTTTTTTATAGATTCTTAGCCGAACTTGCTTACTACTAATGTATTAAATAGTGAGGATAGACCTGTTCTATTGAGGTATATGTACAAGAAGAAAGAAGATTTAATATGCAAAGTTGATTATTATATGAATTGTAGAATGAATATGGATTGTCTTTTTAATATAATTAGATTGGTAGTACTATTGATGTTATTTCCTCAATTAGTATACACCTAGTGTTTTTAAACTTTTTTAGAATTAATATATATGTCAACTATGTACGTTCATTAAAAAACTTTCATATAGTTAAATTTTAAAATTTTTTTTCTACCCGTGCACCGCACGGGCATTATACTAGTGTGTGTGTAAAGGAAATAGATTAAGGATAGGAGAAAGGAACATGACCTTGAGGTTCATCGTTTAATGATTTAAATGTTAATCTGATTCTTATTATATTACTATTACTCAATCACGATCATATATTTTAAATGCCCGTTAAATTTCCACGGGTGACTCTACCCAATCATAATTTGAAAGTAAAAATGTGGATCAAACATGGACTTTAATTGTATCCAATCCTTTGTCGGGTAACCTTGTAAAAACCGGCACCATGCCAAGAAAGAGTCTAGTCAAGGATCATAAAAGTCTAGTCAAATGTTTAATTGTCTAGACGATTTTCTTGTTGAATATACTTTCGTGCTAAAATAAAATTTTACAAAAGAAAAAAAAAAAGTTGTTGCAACTATTTGAGATGATATTTGATTCTAGTTATGCATTATTATGCAAATATTCATTGTAATTTTACCCAGACTGATTATTGTTAGTATATATATAAAATTTATCGTATGGGTACACCACAAATTAAGTCATTTTTCTAATGTCTTAATTATACACATTCACACTATAGTGAGAAGTGCTACTTGTACATGCATGATGTGCAAATTTGTACACGCACACATAAATTTAGACACATTCTCAAAGATTGTCTTTTTATGAAAGTTAACTTTAAAGATATTTAAATAAAAACATGTGAGGTGTGTACAAATTGCATTTCACCCTTCTAGGAGTCCTTATGCACACTACACTTTCATTTATTTATGTTTATTTATTTCATTTTTGTTATATTTTACATTATATTGGTTATTAATGTCAATTTGATGTGATGTGATTAGTCATTCTCTTTTTGTAGTTGGGGTTAAAATGTGATGTAGAAATGAAATTTTATAGTTGCAACACAGAAATAAAATATTGTAGTTGTAGTTGCCTTTTACCCATTAATAATCTCAATTAAATCACATATTTCTAAATACTCATTAATTTTTATTTTTTTAATGAGCATACAAATTGGGGATTATAGGAGTGGAGTTGATGACTCGAACTTAAATAAAATATATTGGTAAAGAGATTTACTAAACAAACCCCTCTTGGTCGAATAGATTCGCTATAAGTCACGCAAGTAGCACGGATCAGTAGCTTGCAGAGTTCACATTCATATCATAAACGACATTTGACCGCATGCAACAACTAGGCTACATTAATCTTTTTTTTTTCCTTGATAGAAAATTAATAAGTATAATTCAAGTTGTCCCTGATGTATACAATTAGTGATAAAGTAGGGGATGCTATCCGATCAATACGTACCATAAGATAAAGAACAGGCATGAGCGGTTAAATAATGAGCTATCATATTTTGATATCTTGAAATATGATAATAAGAACCATATTTGCCGCTAACAAGTCGCTCCTGTAATATCTCTAATTAGCAGGGTGATGGGCGCATCTCAAGCTTCTGCAATGATCTGTTCAACATTAACCTAGGCTAAGCTGCATTAATCTAATAATAATAATGATAGTATTATTATTATTATTCTTTTTTTTTTTTGGGTGATACAAGAGGATATAACGGAGGAGAGGGAAATTCGAGGGAGGGGTAGATGTGTTCGAACCCGAGACCTCTTATCCAGAACGTGATAATTTAATCACTGCAATACTTATTCAAACCATGGATACATATGTTTAAATAAATGTGACGTTTTATTTAAAGTATTTTACAAAAGGAATTGATAGGTTAGTCTAATGGTTAAAGGTTCAAAGCTTTATCGGAGTTTTCGGGTTAAAATCTCATATTCCTCTCTTCTCCACTCCCTTAGTATATTTATTAAAAAAAAAAAAGAAGATATTTTGCAAAAAACTAGAGATATGAAATAGCGATACGTGGGATGACTTGGATCGCGTCTAACGAATGATTACAAACTTTGATTTGTTTTATTCTATGTTTTTGCTTGTAATAATATGAAGTTTCCATCTTCACTTGACTGGTTACCCAAAGCGATGTGCAGGGGGCTCTTCTAAGTGGCTTAGTATATCTGTATGATATTTATTGGCTAGAAAAACAAACTTTCAAAATTATTTTTAAAATGTTCAAATTTAGAAATTTTCTTCTAAAAATGAACATACGGATTTGAACTAGTTACTATCTTCTTTTAAAAAACAAAAAACCTAGTTACCACCTTTGTGTGCATGTTAAGAAATAAATTCCATATTAAAATGAAAATATTTATACAATAATTAATTAACTAACATATAAATTGTGTGGATTATTATTCCTCTTAACAATTTTGACATTTTAAGATAGAAAAAGAATTATTCAATATACAATAGAACTACTTATAAAGTGTAACATGATTAATCGTATTAATTATTCAATATATAATGCAACTACTTATTGAAAAAATCGTATTTCAATAATATAACTTCGAATTATGTAATATGATTATAATGCAACTACTTGTAAAGTGTAAAATCCTCAAAATGTAGCCCTAAAAAATGAAAAGCGACATTACTTTAACAATTAGACCAATTATTATATCTAACAAAACAGATATAGATATTATAAGTTCTCGTTTTGCACTTCACCTTGATCCTTCAGCTTCAATGTGATGACACGTGTGGAAGGATCACACAAAGGAGTTGTCATTCTTCTCATTATTGTTTTTATTATTATTATTATTATAATTATTATTAAGATGTTGCATATTTGTAATTTTTGTTGTGATTGATGCCTTCATACCGTTAATTAATTAGTCAGCACTGTCACCATAATAATAATATAGATCTGGAACAAGTCGAGCCTACCCCAGTAGCTGGGCTTGAACAGATGCTAAGTAACTCGGCTCAACTCGCTGCCGCTCCTAGCTAGCTAGTTTAAATTGTCATCGCATATGTGCTATTTGAATATTCTCAGCCATTATATTGTGACCCAAAATGGAAGGTGCATACATTAGAAATATTTTAGTCATTTTAAAACTATAGATTTTTTACGAAATTAATTTGTTATTACGTATTATATTTAATTTCAATTCAGACCAATGGTGGTAGATCAAGCGGTAAACCTTGGATTCGACTTTATGCCCCTCAGTCTACAGTTCTCCTAATAATTCTATAAAAAATTCAATTTTAATTCACATCAAAAAAATATTGATTATTCGGAAAAATGGCACTTTTTTTTTTTTGGGTGGTGGGTGGGTGTTGGAGTTTATAATTATTAAAAAGTAGTTGTGCTATTTGAATTATTCTAAAAAGTAATATAAAGAAATCTTACCTAAAATCACACATAGAAACTGATATTCAGATGTAATTTTCGACATATGACGGCGAAGAATAATAAACCCTCCTATATTAACCAACCACTAATAATAGGTTGAAATTCTATGGCTTCCTACATTTTGATATTATTATTGTAGAAATTTGATATATGTTTTATCTATATAAAAATAATTGTGTACAAACTAATAGTCGCACCTCAAATTTTTTCTGAACGTAAAATTATATGGTACTTAGGAAAGAAGTAGGATTTGGAGGTACAGGGATGTCCACGGTCCCTTCCAGCAATAATAGAACTTTCTTCATTGAGGGACGGAGAGATGGCTCATCTTGGATGCACCAAATGCCTATTCTGATCATCCTCTCCAAACTTCTCTCCTCAACCTCCTCATCTCCCACTAGTTTGCTCGTCTCCCCGGCCTCAAAAGCATTATAAACCCATTCTTCGAGAATTGCTTCATCCTCGGTGAGGCTGGAATTGACGCTACTTCTACGACATATGATCTCCAGTAGCACAATTCCAAAGCTGTAAACATCTGCTTTGACCGTTACCGGCAATCTCTTGTGCCACTCTGGTGCTACATAACCTCGAGTTCCTCTTATCCCGGTAATGGTGTTGGTCTGATCTTTCTTTAGGAGCTTTGCCAGTCCAAAGTCGGAAATCTTCGCGCACCTGTGCTCGTTTATGAGTATGTTTTGAGGCTTTATATCACAATGAATGATCTGAGACTCACACTCCTCATGCAAATAAAGGATGCCTCTTGCAATGTCACGAGCAATTTGAATTCTTTCTTCCCAACATGGTGGATTTTCGGGATCAAAGAGTATATTCGCAAGTGATCCATTGCTCATGTATTCATATACCAGAAGCCACTTTGATCCTTCAAGGCAGTAACCAAGTAACCGGACCAGATTTCGGTGATATGTTTTCCCTATCACCTTCATCTCAGTGTGGAATTCATTTTCTCCTTCAGTCATTTCTTTATTGACCCTCTTCACAGCCACAACACGTCTGCTGTTCCTTAAGATCCCTTTGTAAACCGTCCCAGATGCTCCCCTGCCAAGCTCGTCTTTGAAATCATCTGTCGCTTGTTCAAGTTCTCCATATGTAAATTCTCGTAAGCCGGCATCCTCAATCAGTTCAACTTTTCGTTGGTTGGCGACCTTATTGACATTGTACCTGAGGAAGTAAAACCAGGACATTGCAAAGATTAAGGCTGCCAGAGCAACAAGGGAAATGCTACATCTTCATCAATTTGTGTACAAAAACCATTCAGCCCACATAAACCCTTTGAGTTGCATTTATCCTCTGTTGGGGACCATTTTATAGTCCAGTTTCCGGGTTGATCAGGATCCAGCGAGTGAGAATACACCCGAAAAATACCATCTGCATCAATTCTCATGAGGTAGATGGTTCTTGGTCGGTTTCTTCCTGTCCCCGTTAAGTTTTTTATCACTGAGCTTCCATTGAACAAATAGAGATTGCCATCATTATCAAGATTCAACGATACATTATCACCTCTTCCATCTGTAAATGATGAATAGTAAGAGTAAGCCGCTTCGTCTGGAGTTTCCACGGGGTACTGCACCAGGTTCCCATCGGTTTGCATCTTGAGACGGAAAATCCCTCTGGCAGGATTCATTTGGGATTCATTTGAGAAGATCTCTTGTCCAGGTCGCAGGCGTTGGCCAGGCAAAAGAGTGTCAGTCGGGTTATCAAAACTCTGCCATATATTCCTCCGAGAGGAATCGTACAGCACGAAATTGCCATTGTCAAACATTGAAGCTGAATCAACAGACCGACCAGGATTTGCAATCTCCACAGCTTCTCCACCTCCCTGCTGCAAAATCAGCCTTCCATCATTTGTTAATTGCAAAACGGAATTGCTTGAAAAGACGGGATCATCCCTGTTGGCTGTCCACACTGCTGTCTTTTCCGGAATCCCGGCTACAAAAATTCCGACAGCATAGCCATTCATTAGCTTGTAGAACCCAAAGGCATAGAGTCCAGAAGGTGACAGCCATGACGAGTTTTTGGTTGGGGTTAAAGAAGAGCCACGGGAGATTTTAGCAAATCTAATTTGTTGTTGGGCTGATGCCGCCATAAATGATGCAAGGAAACATAGAAATACAGCCTTGGAAGAAAATAGTTTCTCCATTTCTTTGTTAATTGTTATAGAGATTTGGCTTCTT
The DNA here is from genome assembly GCA_963692815.1 of Nyctanthes arbor-tristis. Taxonomy (NCBI): domain Eukaryota; kingdom Viridiplantae; phylum Streptophyta; class Magnoliopsida; order Lamiales; family Oleaceae; genus Nyctanthes; species Nyctanthes arbor-tristis. The sequence goes on from CAVNYN010277465.1 coordinate 11,726, forward strand.
GGTTACATGGAGGAATGTAGCGCATCTCAATTTGTACAACTCAGTTTATTCTTCAAAAGGACCTTTATTGACTGATTTGGGTCAATACTTAAGAATACTAGTGCTAGACGTGCCTATTGACAATTTTGTATTCAAATAATTTAAATCTCGAAAAATTTAAATATCTTAATTGTTAGTTTTGCCCTCCAGGTTAGTTTTGTATTCAAATAATTTAAATCTCGAACAATTTAAATATCTTAATTGTTAGTTTTGTCCTCCAGGTTAATATACAACCCGTGGACTAAACAGTAATAATAAGAAAATTTAAGAGTGTTCCTCAGTCCTTACAAAAAAATTCAAGAGAGATTGATAATGTGGTGAAAATGAGTGGTTGGAATTTTGTTTATTATTAATACAAGTCTACACAATATTTTACTGTTCTCATACTAGAAAATTATCCTTGCGATTATTTAAAATGGTGCCAATTTCCATTTTGTAATTGTAAGCCATTTGGCAACTAATTACTGTCTGTAACCACTTACAATGGAGGTCAGTTATAATTGAGCAAAAATTTCTTTAATACTTTTGGGACATTTGATGTACCGCACTTCCAGTCCAACGTGGATACATGAATACACGTTACATGAATTTATTCGCATGGATTATATCCATGCTTCCACGCGGACAAGAAGTGCCCCCGAAAGTATAATACTGGCGTTGAATTGTAAATGTGTGTATAACATAATTAAGGTAGTGTTCAAATATCTCGTTAAGCTCTTGTTACAAAACTTCATATATCATGTGATGTGACTCTGTATAGACACGCCATATGGAGGGTTTGAACATCTTTTAATATGGTTATAACGAAATTTCAAAATTTCAATGGATTCGTGAAGAGTGGAACCGTAATTAAAAAGTTGACCAAGTAAGAAGTGTATAATTCACTCGTTTCACATCTTGGAAATTTCAGGGACGAGGACTTGTGGTAATTTCAGATGACTAGTTAACACCGTTGGGGAAATTTCAGACTAAACACTGTTGGGGAAAATTCATAATAGGATGAAAATGAAAACGCATGAAAAATTGATCGTAGGGGTTTGAATTGATTTATAATTGGTTTTGTTTATAAATAAAAGTAATAATTATAGAAAGAACAACTGCATCAAAAATGAATGGTTAAGAGAAGAGTTTGACTATTTTTTGTCTTTAAGATGATAATGTCCCATACAGATACTAACAGTCTACAAATAGTCGCCATTTAAAAAATATAGACCAAGTTCTAGTAATTAAACACTCCAAATTATATAGACCTATAAACATACTTGTACTTTGAACGTATCGAATGGACTTGGACAAATGCAACATAATATTTGAAGTGAATATGAAGTGCATATGAATCAAGTCTATGATGAATTGCCGTATATGAAATATATGCAAATGGGGGGACGATTAATATTTCCAACTTGCATTAGTTTTCTTTTTCTTTTTGCGGTATCTTCAAATGACGGATTAGTCAAGAGGATTTTTTATATGTGGCAAAACTTGGTTGGGGATCAGAGTTTTGTTGAAAATGTTCAAAAAAAATTATTATGACTTAATGTAATGGAATGATGAGGTGCCAACTGTATGGGTTGAAACCCGTCACATAACCATTCATGAATCTTCTGCTCTTGTGATCGTTATCTAGAATGAGTTTACGTGACGCGTTTGGGAAGACTTTTTGACAAAGCTAAATTTTTTTTAGGGAGTCTGAAGCAATTTTACTTGAAAGTTTTTGAGTTTGATCAAGAAAACACCACTCTTTAGAAATATAAAATCTTTTTAGGTTGTTTTAGAGAAACACTATTTTACAACTTTTTCCGAGTGTTATCAGGTAAAAGTTTTATCTATGTAACTTAACATACTTCATTTTTACCATTCAAAAATGAGAAAATTTTCCCTCTCTATTTGTTGAAAATGAACATTTTTAGAGTGAGAGAAGAAAAATATTCCCTTTAATATTTATTTCTCTGAATGGAAAGAATGATTACAAAGTCTATTAATACACAGTTTGAAGCCACGAATTAAAAACCTAATTATCACTAATCAGCTGACTAATCTAATGAAAACGAGCTAACAGAATTATATTGCTGATGTGGAAAAGAATATGCAAAAACAAAATTTACACAAATATACACAAGATATTCCACAGAAAATTTTGGTTCCCTTCCGTTTTGATTTCTTCAAACCAGCGAGTACGTTTCTTGGAAAGGCATTTTCTTCATCGAGTAATTAATGTTTGAAACCAAGTTAGACAAAAATTCAAAGTAAACTTCGGTAGGTTAAGCCAATGGCAGATAAGTGAAAAGTCAGTTGAATTAACTAAGAAGTAGATTGATTGGTCATGTAGAGCATCACATTAGAAATGTTAAATGGAGTTATTAAAAATTTTTATTAATTACATGTCAAAATTAGTACTAAAAATAATTAAAATTGTTGTTAATTTTAACAACAAGAGTTATTAAAAATTTTTATTAATTACATGTCAAAATTAGTACTAAAAATAATTAAAATTGTTGTTAATTTTAACAACAATTTTAACACTTCTATCTATAAAAAAAACTATTTTTTTATTTATTTGATAATGTTTGACCAGTAATTTTTAATAATAGTGGAGTCCACTTAGAGCATCCATACTAGTAGTGTTTTTTTTTTTTTTGATATGGATCCACACTATTAGTGTTAAACTAGGTTGTTACTGAAATTATTTATTAATAACTCAAAATTAGTTACAATGGTTATGTTAAAGAAGTTATTAAAAGAATCCAAAAACTTTTTGGTTAGTTGTTAACTTTTAACAAATAATTTTAACATTGTGTTAAAATTTAATACTTTTAAAAGATTCTTTTTTATTTATTTAACAAATTTTGACCAATAAATTTTGATAAGAATAGGGCCATTTAGACTTGAGTGGATTTCATTGATTTTGTTTAACACATTTAATGTGACACTTCAATAGTTTTTAAACTTAACTTTCATATGTGTTAATTAATAACAATTTAAAATGTGCTCTTTATTTATGTGAATAGCTAAATTTAACATGTAGATGCTCTTAGGTTTAGTAAACTTTGATAGCTAAATTTAACACATCCAATGTAATTATTAAGCAATTGTGAAAAAAGTTTTTTAAAAAAATGTCTGGTTGAAAATAAATTAATACAAATATAAAGAATAATTGATTCTTGCAAAATCAATCCCTTATATTCTTTTTACGAACTGGTAAACTACTGTTTTCATCGTGACTGCTGGCTTCAGCAGTCGGCCAGCATGAAGTTTTGCCTTCTTTTTCTTACAAAATTCTTAAAAATGACACTTTGAAACACATTTTTTCTTTTTTCTCTTGCTCTTTGACTGCTGAAGTTTGTCAGAGGATCTGCTTATTAATTTTGCCTCTAAAAATTTAAGGTTGTTCTATTAATATTTTTTAAATTCATTTTGAGTATTGTCTTTTAAGAGTAAATATTAAGTAAAAGAAAGATTTCATTTTTCTTATTTTGAGCGTTTTCAAAATTTTAAACTGAAAAGTTCAAAAGGACAAAATGACATTTTGAACTTTTCAGTTTAAAAATTTGAAAATGCTCAAAACAAGGGAAATGAAATCCTTTTTTTACGTAATATTTATTCTTGAAAGACAAGACTCAAAATAAATTTAAAAAATATAAACAGAATATGCCTAGTTACCACTGATTTGACATTTGATAATATTAAGAGCTTGTTTGATCTTTATTATTTGGTGAAATTATAATGAGGAGAGATGTAGATAGTTTATTGAAAATGTAAAAATGTATTAAATACATGATTGTAATTGAGCAGTTGTCAAATCAGTGGTAAGTAAAATTATAATTTCAGAAAATAAAGAGAATCAAACAACCCATAAGAGTGAAACGTTTCATGCTGACTTGGTCAACTATCAATAAGGTACGTATATATCCGACGCGTTGGAAACTTTCTTAACCATTTTATCCGAGACGCTCGGTTTTGGTGAGCGCGCCAAATTTGTGAGATTTCCCTTTGATGTTCCAATTTTCTTCCTACTCCTAACTCTCATTTCATTTTACCACAAGGGCACGACTGCACCCTTGACTCAAGGAGCAGTATCTGGTATTGATTCTGGAAAACAAGTAATAATCAAGAAAGAGATTCGTGTAGACATCTTAATCGTCAGCATTTCACTAGTAGCTCTGGCTGCCTTAATCTTCGGAATCTTCTGGGTTTACTTCCTCAGGTACAATGTCAGGAGATATAATTTCTCCATGCATCAAAATGTTGAGCTGATTGAGGATGTCGGCTTACGAGAATTTACGTACGGTGAACTCGTGCAAGCAACAAACAATTTCAAAGACGAGCTTGGCCGGGGAGCATCTGGGACAGTTTACAAAGGGATCTTAAGGAACAATGGACGTGTTGTGGCTGTGAAGAGGCTCATAAAAGAACTCACCCATGTATTGTTCAAAAAGACAACTTATAAAATTATGATAAATTTTTAGGGGAATAAAATTTCGTTTCTATATTTACATCATCTAAGATAATTATAAGTCACCGTACTTAATCGGAAAAACTCATCTACTTTGTTTGTTAATGTAACAGATTCACATTGTAGTAATTGACTTGAAGTAGTTAAACTAACTACAGCTTCCACAGGTCATGAGATACGTGCACATGCTCTTGACGTCTATCAGATTAGAGGGTTAGACCAAATATCATCAAATTTAAGCATTATGTGTTCCATTACAAAATAAAAAAGCAAACCCGGGAAAATGCTATAAAATTATTAATATTGAATTCTATTACAAAAATTTAGATTATACATTTTTAATAACTTCAAAAACTACTCGATCAAATTACAGTTAAACATTAAATTTGACAATGTCTAATATTCCTTGACAAACATATAGGTTGACCCTCCCATGGACCTGTAGCCAAGTTCATTCACATATAGCCATTGACGGACAAAAGTAACAATTAATCACATGTTGTTGTGTAACATGTGTGATGAATATTTATTAATTATCCATATTGATAATCATTATGAGAACAAATATAAAGTTATGGGAATGTATAACTTTCACTTTTCACTATAATCGTTATGAGAACAAATATTCACTTTCACTTTTCACATATATTAAAAAAACATTAATTAGTATTATTGGGAGTGTATAATTTCAGAATATATTACCTAACCCTTTAATTATTTAATATTTCACTTTAATTCTCCGTTGTTGATAATTACCATCCACCATAAATAACTATAAGGATATATTAGAAAACTAAAAAATTAACTAAGTAAAGAGAAATATAATTTAGGAGGGATTAAAAACGGATATGAGAATAGTTTTGTGGGCTGGACAGAGTATATATTATTTTTAATGTATTGATTCGTTTAGAGAATTATCTCATTTGAAAGGGTCAACTGGTTTGACTTTGTCTTCTCATTAATATCTTTTGGCGCATTTTTTTTTTATAGGTAAGTTGTGAAGTGAAATTTGACATTAAAAATTCAACAGAACTAACAGAAAACTCACGGAAAGAAAATAAGAGTCATTCTTTTGTTCTACGAGATAGTGATTCCCTCACATCCATGAGTCTTTGGTAATCGAAACCAGAGTGTTTGGATGAATCAAAGGAGCCAACCTTTTGACATTATAAATCTCAATCAAAGTACAAATCTCAATCAAGAATCTGATTTCCTCAAAGATGACATTCGAGTGGATACAATGCTCCAAGAACGCGAAAGCGAAATATTAATCTAAGAAGGCATCTTTCGTGGAACAAAGACAAACTCAACTGGAGAAAAACAAAGATGACTTATTGTTTGCATTGAAGAAGGCCGAAAAGTCATAGGAAATAGTAGGCTATTAAGAATGGAGATTCATGAAACTATATTTGTTGGTTATGGTACGACTGAACCACGACTTTGATAAATACAAGCTTGAAGGAAGCATGGCAGATGGCTAATAGCTTGCATATTTGCTAGATGTACTTGCTGGGTTGTTTTGGTAATATTGTGGCTATGGGATGAATTGTGAAGAAATGATTCTCTTGGGCTTTATCATTCACACAAGTAAAGCAATATTTTTCCCTTTCATAGCTTCCCATCATAATTAAAACTGGAGACGAGTTTTGTCTTAGTGGAGTCTAACGTAGGAGAAAATAGGACTAGAATTTAATTATTTTATTTTATTAATTTGAATTTTACCTCCTTTAATTTTATTTACTAGTTAAACTATCCGTACATTGCACGTGTAGAAAAACTTATTAAAAAATATTATTAGATAATTGAACAATAAATCTATAATATTTGCACTCCCGTAGAAAATATAAAAATACAAGTATAGATTAGTTAAATCAATAAGATCAATGAACTTAGTAATCGTAAAGTTCAAGACTGTTTAGAAGACAATATATATTCTTACATCTAATCCTCCGTATATATGCAATAATGGAAAAAAAGCTATTACCACAATTCAATATATCCGAAAACAAAGGTTCAATGACAAATATATGGTATTATCAAATTTAAATTTGTCGTCTTTATAATTAAAGTTAGTCATAAAATATAAGAGATTTCAAAGTGAAGAATAGATCATGAAAGATAAAACATGAGTTGGACAACATGTTATAAATATTGATAATATTTGTTGTAAACATTTTTACATATAGTTTTTGGGAAAATGAAATGTGATGAGAATTCAAATAGAAAAGATGTGTCATAATTTACATTCAACTTATTAAGTTATTACCAACCCAATGCACTGTATTTTTCACTAAATCTAAATTTTGGCAGAGATGGTGAATTAACAAATTTAGAGGGATTAGAGTTTATTTTGGAATTGACTTTTTAGATTTGATATTTTAATTTATTAGTGAAAAAAGACTAACAAACAAAACAAATAGATAAAGTAGTTAATGTTTAGTTGTTAAACTCAATTGTCACATGTTCAAATATTCTTTGAGTTCTTTTATAAAGATTTTTATTAAAAAGAAAAAGAACAATTACAGCAAGATTTATCAAATAAAAAAAGGTGAAAAAATCGTGGTACAAAAAGTATGGAAACTTAATTCTCTTGATTAATTTATAGATAGATATATATTTTGTGGGTTTTCTTTCTTTTTTCTTGGACAACACTCCAAGTATTCTTGAAAGATACTTCAAGATATTTCTAGTAAGTATTTTTCAAAGTTACTTCTACACTGTTGTATGAATAGTCATCATCAATAGTCATCCCCATATGGCGAATAACACAACTATTTATTGAGTTTCACTGTCGTTCTTAGTGTAGTTTCTGTTTGTTAATGGAAGCCAGCACACTGCTATTTTTTTTTCCATCTTACTTTTTAATTATAAATAAATTCTCCTTAAAAGGCCACTTTTCCCGGAAAATCAAAATCAAATTGTTTTATGTCACATGACAATTTAAATTTATAAATAATAAAAACAATTATGAAACTACATGCAAATCTAATCCATAAAAAAGTTAATTTCTAAAAAATCTGTAACTTTATTTATAAGATTAAATCCATCTAATTTATATTTGTCACTTACAAAAACTTTATACTTCACATTCTTGGTTTCGTAATGAATGTCAATCTTTCAAAAAATTAACAAATTTCAAATGACAAAAATAAGCCAAGTGAGTTTTGGTCAGGTCTGCATCGGAGCTCAACCGTCTACCTTGGCTCTAGTCATTCCATATATGGACGACCTAATGCCTCTTGTCCATAAGGCAAGTCGGGCTTAGCTCGTTGCCCAAAAGTAGGGCTCAAATGGAATCTTGACCTATGATCGCCATAACGCAAGCTGAGTTTGCTGGACGCGATATATTCACGTTTGTTAGTACAAAAAATATTGGCATTATTAATTTTTCTAATTTTACTTCAGTGTCAAAATATGTTGAATTGTGTTACAAAGTTTGCATGACATGGTTAACATGTTATATTTTCTTTAGCATGCAAATAACTTATCTTGACTGAAAAGATAATGTTGGGGTGTGTGTACATTGTCTTGAGACTCAAGAAAGTTTTAATTCATGTAACTTCTAGTTTCCCAGTTTAAGTTATATTGTTATTACAATATTCAACTAGGTATTAACTTTTTGCATGACAAGTTTGATTTAACCTAGGAAAGTTTTGTGTTTATGATATTATGCAATTCTAACTTTCCTTATGTTTTATTTCTACATCGATTCGGGCTCTTTAAGTCTTGTCTTACACAAGAATTCAAAGACCGTTCTATATATTCTCTTGTAGGTCGAACATTGAAAACACGAGCCGAGCCATTCTTTCAAGACATATTCCAAGAACTCAACACAAACAAGAGAAAGCAAACACACTGTTATACCTAAGAGTTTCATACTTGCAAACTGAACTTTCATGTTCTAAATAGTGTTTGTTTGGCAAACCCTTCAAAGTGTATTGATAGAAAATCAGTAGATATGTGCAAGGGACTATCCATACAAAGTTGAAGAGGTTTATGAGGTCTTGTTTCCCAAGATGAGTTCAGGTGATCTCTAAAAAGCTTGATGTACATTTCCAGATGAGCGCAAGAGCAAGAGATAGAAGCAATGCACGTTCTCACATGTCAAAAGGCGTAAAGAAGGAGTTTCTTTTATAAGTTTTCCTTTTAAATGTTTAGTGTACATTGCAATATCACTAATTATCCCGAGCTGTAGTCAACTCTTACCTGCGATAGTGGATTGGTTTGTCTTGTGTCCTTTTTTAGGGTTTTTTCATCAACATATTTGGTATTATTCATTTTCCACACACATACTCGACATAGATATATCGATGTCACATTACACTTTACACTAAATTAACTATTTAATTAGCTTGGTAAGATACATCTTGATTAAAGTCTAGAGAACCACATATTC
>CAVNYN010277470.1:0-17351 GCA_963692815.1 Nyctanthes arbor-tristis
GTGTGCTCTTCCGATCTCCCCCACCCCATCTCCCAAAAAAAAAAAATAAATAAATAAAATGGGTTGCGGGGGAGGAAGAAGAAATTTGGCATATCTCACAAGTTGGTAGGCGTTTCAAATATCCATAATGGGTTACTCTCCGAAGCACATGAATTTGAAAATATTTGAACTCGAAGTTGCCTCAATGCAGTAGGAATTTCAGACATTGAGGGGACATCGCAGTTATTTGAGTTTTGAAATATTTTAATTGAAGAAAGTTATCAACAGACTACATATTTAGATGTTTGTTTAGCTATTGGGGCGGCACTTTTAAACGTTCCTATAGTGCATTTATGACGTACAACTTGTCCAAAAAGTACAACTTTTACCTCGGTGGATGAAGGCAATGCACAAAAATAGTGCACAGACTGATGCAAAAAATGAAAGTTTTGTGACTTGACTTGGAAAAAAATTTGGAATACTGACAAATTTGTAACCTGTGTTTAACAATTACGTAACTACATAAGACAAAAGATGCATATATACTGGAAAATACAATGGTATGGACTACAGAGCAAGTTGCTGAAAGAATGCAAAAAAGAAAAACAACATGTCTGCATTGGAGGGGGAGGTGTTACTACTGTCTCCATTAATTAGTTGTCAACAATCTATAGTTTCTCAACCAAATTGTTCACATATATGACTTTCAGTGGATGGAGCTATTAGATTGTATTTAATTCATGTTCTGTGTTCTTTATCTTATACGGAAGCTACTGAGTGCTTCATAGAATAACAAAAATAAGTTATTGGCAAAGTTCCTTCATTTTGTCCCCAAGGAAAACAATTTTATCCAGTGATGTGCATTTATAATGTGTGAAATTTTGTGACCCCAGATTTCTATCAGCTTTATAAGGTAGGTATTTTAATGCTGTATTTAAAGCTGTCGAAATTAATGTTTTATGGTGAAGAAGTTGCATTATTTCGTTGGCCCATTAATATCTTATCCCATGCTGATGTTGTGTGCTTTTGTTTTTGGCCTTTTCTTAATGGAGAAGGATAAGCTTGAGATGGTCCTTAACTATAAAAAATATGAAAGTGTGTACATGGGCTGGCCTTCTTGATTTTTGCTTGATTTATGTTGGTTGTCGAAGCTAAGCAAATCTTAAATTAACCATGTTCGTCTTTTATGGGTGCAGGTTAGGACTCTATGTGACAAAGCTAAAGAGATACTAATGGAGGAAAGTAATGTACAGGTATGCACTTCTTTTCTTTGTCTCATAATCATGTGCAATGCAAATCACCAGAGTGGTGAGCTATTTGTAGCTTTCTACAAGTTACCAAAGCTTGGAACGCTTTGAGCTCTACCATAATAACAATGTCGATGGTGTAAGATTATGTTCTAAAAGCTGAAAGCAGTTTTTCTGCTCCCTTTCCAGATTACTAAGGGTGATACGTGAAAGAAAATAAATTTGGTCTATTGTAAAGTGACGCTTATCCTAGTTCAGTTGGATGTAAGATTTAGATCAGAATTGAACCTTTAAGTGTAAGTGATTAAGGAAAAAAGTGGACAGAAAAGAACATCGAATCTGCCCAACTCCTCTGCATGACATGGTTTGGCATGTTACTATTTCTACTTCCTTCTAATATTTTGAAGAACTTAGAAATTAAATTATTTAAATTTGAGTGTAACACATGTCAAGTATACTTCTGGAAATATTGTGCCTATTTGAAATTTTAATTACTAAGAGAATAAAGCACATATTGTGACTTGTGGAAAAGTGGTATAATATTTCTTGTTAACTTGTAATTTAGAAATATTTTGATCTTTTTAGTGCATATGGGATGGTTTTGTGTAATATGTTTAAATTGATTTCTTTACTCCTGCAATGCAGCCTGTCAAAAGTCCTGTAACAATTTGTGGTGATATCCATGGCCAATTTCACGATCTTGCTGAACTTTTCCGCATTGGAGGGAAGGTATATATTGTAGCTTATGACATTTCATTTTCCCTTTTTTCTCTTGAAGTAGGGGAAAACAAATGTTTGGACTGATGAAAGGATGCGATGAGGAGGGAGGTTATCTTTTGATACCATAACAGGTTGAAGTGTCACGGGCAATGCATATATTGTCATTGTTTGTCTTATCCATTTAAATTGTTAATTTAACATTTTCTTAAGCTTCTTCATATTTTTGATAAATTAAGAATTTTTTTGCTGGTAGGGATATTGCAGTTTCCTATTTCTTGACTCTATCATTGTTACTTTATTGGCTATCAAGAAATTTCGTCTTAAAAATGACAATGGCTCCTTTCCTTAATTTTTTTTCCCTCCTTCAAAAACTCAGTTACTCTGAATTTCATGTTTCATTGACATTTCTATTTATGAAATTCATGTCATCACATGGTCGAAGAAAAAAGAGGTGAAATTCATGTCATGTTGAAGTATCTTCAAGCTTGGATATTGATCAATCAATTCTTGATTCATGCTCAAGTTAGACAGTCGTTACATATCTTCAATTTATATGTATATTGTAACTTGTAAGAATTTAAGCTAATGTTAATGCTAAAGTTTGAAGCTGCATTGATCTGAGCCCTAAACTGTAAGCTCCATTAATTGCTTTATAATTGTTTCTCTTGTAAGTTTCTTCCACTTTGTGTCCACCCCTTCCCAGGCCCCTTCCCTAAATTCAATGCATAAATGTCATTGATATGGGACTTTTGTTTTTCTTTTGTCAATTTTGTATTTTTACTGATTCCTTTTAGTTTCTGTAAACCGTGATGCTAATTGATTTGGAAACATTTTCGTTCATGTGCATGGACCACAGTTCTTTCAGATCTTTTAAATTCATTTTAATGTCAAACTATGTTGCATTAATTGTTATCACTTGTAGCCTTTACTTTAGTGAGGTTATGGTTATACATGGCTGTACAGGAGGCATGCACCTTCAGTATTCTAATACAGTTCAATTGTCTTGTTACAGTGTCCAGATACAAATTATCTATTTATGGGAGACTACGTAGATCGTGGGTATTATTCAGTTGAAACTGTCACTGTAAGTAGAATAAAAAATATCTCTTGCACCAGAACCGATTTGCTTTTGTAGCTACTGTAGCTCAAGGAACAATATATTTTTTGATCATCTCTTGTAGTCTGCATTTTTGTAATGAATTCTTTTTTCACAGTTCAACACACTAATATTCTTATTGTGTGCAGCTTCTAGTGGCTCTGAAGGTGCGATATCCTCAAAGGATCACTATTCTTAGGGGAAATCATGAAAGTAGACAGGTACTCATTTATTTCTTGTGCCCCATTTTATCTTATGTTTTCTCATTTCAATAACATATTGTTGTAATGAAGAATGACAATATCTTGACTTACTGTCACTAAAAATCTGATATTATTTACAGCTTAGTGCATGATTTCATCAGATAACTGCATGTCATCCATGTGTTTTCTTTCTGTTGATTTTGAGGTGTACTTTTGCATGTTCATGGGTTACCTGCGCTCATGACAGCCAGATGTTTTTGCATGAAACTGATGTCGAAACTGTGGGTTTCATCAATCATAAGCAGGAAAATATGTTATTTTAGCATTAGTTGGTGACTGTTTACTAGAATATACTTGATCTGGCATTCTTAATTACACCATCACTCTGTTGAATTCTATTGTGTTTGCCTCTGTTGCTCTGGAACTTTTGAACGTGATGATTGAAGGATTTAGTATCTGCACTTATTCTTTAGAAAAGTTGCTTGAGGCTTAGTATCTCCAGATGAACCATAATATAAGACTTCCATTAAATGCTTTAAAGTGTAGGCTATAATTGCCGGTCCTCCTTAACTCACGTCCTAATTTACTGAAGCCGAAGGCTTGGGGCAGTAAAGTGTTCGCTCTTTTGTCTTGCCTTCTCTAGTTTTGTTGTTTGTGTCAACTATTTGTATCGACTACATTTTACTGTTTCTTTTCTCTCTTTTTCAATATTTTTTAATATTGGTTTTGACATGATTCTTTTTCTCTTCTTTCTTCTTTTACAAATAGGACTTCAGGAAGGCTTATGGATTCTTATGATAATGTATATATTTTTTAATTAAATTACTTTATTGCCTTCTCGTGAGACTTTTTCTGTTTGGAGGCTTACGCCTCAACGCGAATAGCTGAGTGGTTGTTTGATTCTTATTTTCATTTCCACATTATAACCTTACCTACTATTGATTTGACAACTCCTTAGCTATAACTGCACATTTCAAACACTCTTTAAATCTCCACCACTCTCTTTTCTCCTCATTACAATTTAACTCCATAATGAGAATCAAAACAGCCGCGAAATGCACTTTTTGACATCAGGTTGACTTTGCCAAATTATGTTTTATTTATTTTTGTTTTCTTTGAATGAATGGAATGAGCAGTTTGATTTTGAATGCCAAAACTAAATGTAGTTTCTTTGTATCTGCAGATTACGCAGGTCTATGGATTCTATGATGAATGCCTGCGCAAGTAAGTTCTCCATGTTGTGTATATATTTGATTCTGGTGAGATTTATATTATTCCATTTTACTACTGATTTTTCTTTTCGATTTAGAGCTTGTTATGAAAATGATTTTGCAGAACCATTTTTTTCTCAAACTCATTTTAGAACATACATTCTTCAGAAAGAATAATAATAATTTGTGAGACCCAAATAATTTATCAGTTCTAGTTTTCGACCATGCATCTTCTGAAAAGTCATATTCTCCCCAAAAATCTGTCTAAATAAACTCTTAATTAAATTTATGACAATTGACTCCCCCCGGGGGCGCGGGGGGTCGCTCTCTCACATACTGTTTTTGTTATTTCATTTTCACTATAAATACTCTGTTGTGGTTGCTATTGTCAATGTTCCTTTGAGTCCAGGTAAGAAAACATCATGTATTGAAGTAGCATAACCTCTCCACAATTTCTCTTGTTATTAAAATAAATAAGTGTAGTGGTAATATCATAGTGGTTCACCTGTGGGTGAAATGTAATCTTGTATGCTTGACTGTGTCAGTTTGTGCCATGATGTTAAGATGTTAATCTGTCACATATTTTACTAGCCTTCAGCTAAAAGTCTGAAAATTTGCATGTTGAAAAATTTCAATGTCATGATCTTATTAGCATAACCATGATATATGTTCTCCAAGTGAAACATTTATTTGCATTTTTGTAATTAGGTACGGATTCATAGAAGTACATGTCTTGCTTTTGAAAATTATAAAAAAATATGTTTAGTTATCTGTTGCATGTTATTAATGAAAATTTTGATATTTGAACACGTGAAGATTACAAGGAAATGTGTGAAATTATATCTGGAGTATCAGAGCGCACAGATAAGAAATATATGTAATCCCAGGTTACCATTCTCTGACTGTGATGCCACCTGCATAATTCTTAGATTATCTAACATTGCATACTGAGTTTCTAAATAGTTGAAGAGTTTTTTTACGTGGAGCTGCTCCTGCATTTTTGTCATTTTGTCAATAATAAAATCAAATTCGCTGTTTGATTGTATAGGTATGGAAATGCTAATGTTTGGAAGATCTTCACGGACTTGTTTGACTACTTCCCTTTGACTGCATTGGTCAGTGACTCAGTAAAACCTTCTTGTCACTCTAATTTCACAGGATGGACCATATTTCAAAATAAATTAACTCTATTTACAGTATCTGTAAAATGTTAATTGCATACCATAACTATAACTTAGAAGCACATCATCGGAAGAGCGTTGCATTATGGGTTGACTAGAATGAGGTATAGATATCTGTCAAAATGCAAAGGATTGGAACCGTTGGGAAATGCAGTCTGTATTAGGCAACAAAAGTTTGACTAGGGTTTTCTGTTTTTGGGGGGGTGGGGGTGGGGGGAGGGGGTTATATACTTGTATGGAGGCATGTTTTGGTTTCAGTCTCAGACGATATGTATCATTGAAAAACATGCTTTGTGCTGAAGTTAAATGATGAAATAAGTTAATGACGGTTCATCACATGACAAGTTTGTTTTGCTGGGAGTTGATTTTGACACTGTTTCATCAATAGGTTGAATCAGAAATATTTTGTCTGCACGGTGGATTGTCACCCTCCATTGAAACCCTTGATAATATAAGAAACTTTGACCGTGTTCAAGAAGTTCCCCATGAAGGTCCCATGTGTGATCTTTTATGGTCTGACCCTGATGATCGATGTGGTTGGGGTATCTCCCCTCGTGGTGCCGGATACACATTTGGTCAGGTATGTTGATCTGTTTATTGAAGATCTTGTTGCAATTTCTTCTGTGCGCTAATCAGTATCTGGGATGGTCTGCAAATTTCAGGACATATCAGAGCAATTCAATCATACCAACAACTTAAACCTAATTGCCAGAGCTCATCAGTTAGTTATGGAAGGATACAACTGGGCTCATGTAAAACTTTATTTTTTTTTTGGGGTGGATAAATATATAATGCACTTGTGACTTTAAATTTCTTTTAGTTCAAGTGGGTTGTCATGCTCGAATTTGACTTGCCTCACAGGAACAAAAGGTTGTCACAATTTTCAGTGCACCAAATTATTGTTATCGCTGTGGAAATATGGCTTCAATTCTGGAAGTTGATGATGGTAGAGAGCATACATTTATCCAGGTTCCCCTCTCTCCATACGAATACATGTATTTATCCAATCTGAGGCTGAATTATCAGCCAATTGAGTCATGAGTGTGATGTCTTTCATATTTTGGTGCGCTGTTGGTTGATTGGTGTGGCTTGTGGTTTTACCGTTGCAGTTTGAGCCAGCTCCAAGGAGAGGGGAGCCTGATGTAACGCGGAGAACCCCTGATTATTTCTTGTAGAGCAGTTGACAGAAACTGCCGCGTGCTTTGGCACTGGCCGAACTCAAGTTACTAGGCACATTTGATGGTGATGCTAAAGTGAAAAGGAAGCATTCAAAATTTTCAAGTGGTTGCGCTCTTCCAGCAATCTAACCCACGGAAGATCCTTGAAAATGAAAAGTGGGGTTGATTGAATCTTTAAATGTATTGTTTCATATAATGTTTTGATGTTCGTGTTGTTTCCCTGATCTTTTTTTAATAAATATTTCTGTAAGTTTGTTATTTATTTGTCTTGTCATTGCCAACAATTTGTTCTGTAGAAGTAATGGAGAATTCTTTATAAGGATTTCCGAATGCGCAGGGCAAAGAAACCTAGAGACTGACCCTATTGATGGTGATGATATGTTGTCTTGTACTCGTGATGCCTTTTTATTTATTTTTATTATTTCTTTATTAATTATTATTATTATTTTGAGAATTATAATGACTGGTCTTGTAGATGCAATAACGCTTAAAAATTCATGGGCGAATAACGCATCACGTTTCATCAAGATAATAATCTTCCTAAGCAATAATTTCATAAAAATGAAATGCTGCAATTCTTTAGGTAACTTTGCTGGATACTGGGAAATAATTTAATATATAAGCATTAATCTAAGCAATAATTTCACCTTTTTTCTTTTTTTTTATTTTTTTTTTGCCCCTTTTGGCGAGCATTTACCGCCCCCGGGGGGGTTTGCATTTGTTGCAATATCCAAGGCATGTTCGATTCTTGGTTATTAAAACATATATATAGTAAAAAAATGTGTTAACCGATTTGGTTTTCAACTATCTCATTGCAAGAAAATATTTTTGTCAATTCAAAAGTATAGAGTTCAATACTATTGGTCAATAAAAAACTAACAATTAAATACATGAGCTTAATTAATTGATTAATTAAGACTCTTGTATCTGTTTTTCTTTATTCTTATTGGCCTCTTTAGTACTTTTAGTCATTAGAGTATTTGAAAATTTTCTCTCAATTTGGTTTGATTTTATTCATTTATAGGTCGGCTATTTGGCTGAGAAATAAAGCCAAACTTCAAAGAATTTGAAGTATTGGCAATTTTTTTTTAAGAATTTGAACAAGAGATAGAATTTCGCGGCAATCAACGTACAAGTGGCGGAAGTCGGCTTCGATAAATATGAGAGGCATTTTGGTAGAAAAATCCCAGTACTCCAAAATTATTGAAAACTCAGTAATGCAAACAAATAAAAATAATATAAGTGTGTACACTCTCAATTTAAACAATAAATTGGGTCATTTGTATTCATTTGATAATCCCCTATTGTCTAGAGTACTGAGTACTCTTGGCGCATCCGTTCAAACTAACACAGATCATCCGTTCAAACCTATTTTCTATGGACTTGAATAAAGGAGCCTAACTACCAAACACAAGCAGCCACATGTATTAAACTAAATAAGGTTTAACGAAACTACATTTTTTCCAACTTGGTTACTTGTGATTGCTAGTTGGCTCTATATTACGAAACTCTTTTTGTCTCTATAAAAAACCTACCCGTTCAAATGCCCAATTTTAGCATCCAAAGACGCCGGTCCGGTTCTCCTATAGAGTTTGGTGGCGTTATGCTGCCAAACTCACAAATGACGCATATCTTTATGCGACACGTGTAAGAACCCACAATTCTGGCACGTTACCGGCAAACCCATGGTTGTTGCATGTAGCATGCAAGAATTTTGGGTTCTTACCCGTGGCACGCAAGTCACTGGCGGATTCAATATGGTCCCACACCCCCCCTCCCCGGCCAAAAAAATAAAAATCATTGTATATGGTATAATGTAATAATAAATTTCATATTTAGCCCCCACACTTTTTTGTTTTTTTCCTATGTAATAAACCATTTAAGGTTAAAATTGTAATATAAACTTCCACAGTTGTATCTTTTGTCTTTTTTTCTCTGTCTCAAGTTCTACTACAGAACCCGAATGCTCCACGTTCCCAGTTTCTACCGAAAACTCCTACCCTCAAATGCATACCGCAAAATCAACAGTATAATTTTTACTTGCCATGGTCGAGGAAATCTACTGGTAGAATCAGACCATATAATCTTTAATAATGCTATATAGCACCAGTTGTACTTGATACCAGTCTAGGTGACATCCAATATGACATTAAATGATAAGCAAAATTAAATAAATAAACAAATGACCTACTTAATTCAACTTATCATTTAATATTACCTTGATATGGTGTCAAGCACCAGTAATGCTAAATAGCATTACACTATAATCTTTAGTCGCATTAAGCAATCTCATTTTTTAAAATTTTCTTTTCTATTTTTTAAGTTGTTTCTTTATGCTTTTATCAAATGAGCAAACAAAATTTGTTAGAAAGGGGATTCTTGATTTCTTATTTTTTGAAAACACTACGAGTACCACTGTACAAATCTGAAATTTCTCAACAACATCAAAGTATTGAAAATGAATTTTCTATCTTGATTTTTCTCCAGGTAGCGATTTTTTTTGTAAATTAAGTAATTTTTCTTTTTTTCTATTCTTTTTAAAATTTGGGGCCTGATAGTATTCAAAATTCGGCAAGCTTATTTATTATGGGGGAACTTTTTGATACCAATGAAAAAATTATACAACCATTTTAGAATATATAAACACTAAGCCGGAGTAGCTGCGATATAAAACTTACTTTTGATACTTTCTCACAACCTTTTATGCAATTTTTGTTAAGTTCAAAACATTATAAAGATGTTGGATATAGTATGTTATGGTTATATATGATGACATTAATTATTTTCAGTTATCAATAATTGTTTATATTATAACTTCTATTTTTATCGTCATTTATTGCCCCCATTAACTAAAAAGTCTAGATTCGCCCCTGACGCAAAGTCTTTATGCGTTGTGCCGCTAGGGTCTAGCTGTGGGTACTTTCATGTGGCACGCGTCTTTGCGTGTCACGTGTGAGTCTGGTGGAAGATCAAAATCACCGAAGAAGCTATCCAGGTGACGTGTGCTCTTCCGATCTCATTTGAACCATTTCTTTATTGGGATACCGTCTCACAATTTGAACAAGCTCATTTTCGAATTTCTCATCCTATCCCAGCAGGTAGGCAACACTTTATCCTTAAGGTGGCATTTTTGTGCTTCCTTTTTCATATTTGCATTATTTATACCATAATTTCTATACAATTTGTTCCAAATCGGAAAATTGAAAGTAACCTAAATGAAATTCTGCCCTTTTTCTACAAATTGATTAGGGAGATCGGTTCTCCCGTTTATGTAATAGAATTTTAGTTTATATTAATTGTTAAAGGGATTGTAATGTGTAAGTGCACATCTACAACCTGGCCCGTTTTAATTTCGAGCACTCACTTTGCTGAACTTCACTTTGCACATTCTAAACCCTGCATTCTTCTCCAAGAACCGTATTACTATTGGAATTGAAGAATGTTATACTTGATTGAGCCATCCAAGATAAATAACAATTGTTGTCTTGCCAATATGATTGAAGCTTTTCAACCCGTGAAGGTGAAGCATGATACAAAATTGAAAATTATGTTCAATTATAAAGTAGACGATGCTGAACCAAGTGATCTGTGCAAGGGAACTACTAAAAGAAAGCCTACAATCAAGTTGAATCAAATGTTTCAACACGCTTTTATAGTGAATTAATGTAATGGTTTCCTTTCTTTGATGTTATACAATGGGTTAACCGTTGTATGTAATCCTGTTACCAATAAGTATGAAAATCTTCGACCTGCTAATAGTTCTGCTAAGCTTGAGCATACCGGATTTGGATTCTGCCAAGTGACTAAGCATTATAAGGTTCTTCAAGCGTTAAAAAGAGATCCAAAATGTCCAATTACAGTGGAGATATACACCCTTGGGATTAACATCGGCACTCTGCCTAGCTTCTATAAGCAAATACGTTCTCCTATGTATTTTAATGGGGTCATTTATTGGATTGTTTTTTGTCCTGAAAGACGTTTTTGGTGAGTGCTTTAGACTCCTTCCTCAACCTCCAATTGATCATTCAATAAATACATTAGGTGCAAGAATGGGAACAATTGCAGATTGTCTATGTTTGTGTGTTGATGGTGTGGAATCTAATGAGGTTTGGGCACTAAAGAATTCTGGTGGTTAAGAATTTTGGTCGAAGTTGATCCATGTCAATACTCAAGCATTGAATCTCCAGCATTTTCGTGTCTCCCTAGTGACAAGTTGCTCAAAGTGCAGGTCATTTCTATTATTTGGTTGCATCAGATTCTATTTTACAGTCATAAAAGAGAAGAGCGGAAGAAGCTTAGAATTCATCGGAGAAAATTCCAAGCTGAAGCACTTGTTCATACTCCAAGCTTTTTTTTTTTTTGGTCTCAAAGGTGTTGCACCACGATCTGATGTTATGTCAATGTAAGATTTTGCTCCTCATCTTCATTTTTATTAAGTATTCATTTATTGAAATGTATGTAAATTAATTTATTAATGTCGATGAAGCAGATCAACTTGGTTCAAACTAGCTGAAGAGACGGGATCGCCTTATTTGAGGGAGGTAGCATAGCTGGCTGGATGGATTCTCAGAGTTTTTATATTTATGTTCTTCTGTCAGTTAAACTTGGGATAATGAGTGGTGTATATGGATTATGACTCTCCATTTCTATTTAATAGTCTCCATCTAAAATCTCTTTTAGCCTCTGTTTTTGGGATATTTCATTGCCAATAGAAATTATGAATATTTCTAAGGCTGAGTCTTAAAATTATTATGGTTTCTTGTACTGTCCTTTATAGTATGGTAAAACTGTAATCTTAATCTGAATCAGTCTCTTACTTAGTTCGTGGATTATGTGCTTATGGTAAAATATTATGGTCTCTTGTACTGTCATTCAAGATATATTTGGTTAATTAAACCCATGATGATGAATAGAAGATAGAACAAATTTGTTTGTTCTGTACAAGTAATGGAGAATTCTATTCAGTTGCTTCATCTTTAACTTTCTTCTCCCAATATCTAATCTTGGAATGCTTGATTTTAGAGAATAAAAACCACTCTAACAAATTTGACATTTGTACTCTCTGATCAAATTATCTTTTTTTCTTTCTTTTGAAAGGTATTCTACTTATTTTTTTTGTCAATATTATGTTTATAATTTCAAATGTCTTTCATTAGTAAGATCATTAAATAAGTATTGATGTTTTAACTATTAAATTATGAAGAGTGAATTTTAACTTTAAAGATTTCATTTACAGATGCTCTCAAAGCGCTCGCAAGTTTTGATGTTATTTAAATCTTTGAGTTTACGCATTTGGTGCCATATACGATGCCCTATTCAATTCTTGGTTATTAGAACGCACCTTAAAAATTAGATCTCTAAACCAGTTCTATTCACATCTTGGTCCAGCTTCGATTCTATTCATTTGGTTCAACTACTTTTTTGATGTCTAAATATGATTTAGTAATAAAAGCAAATTCAACCTTAATCATCAAAGTAAAATACTGCACAAAAGGTCATTACGTTTAACGGACATTATTGTGCAATTAGTCACTATTTTTTATTTTTTTGACTATTTCATCTACATCTTCATATTTCTTTTCCACAATCCATTCTTATAGTAATTTCTCTATTTTTTTTTTTCCAATCTTTAAAAGGGCACTTTTGTCTATTCATAGTTAAAAATTTTAGAAAAAAAATTCAAACAAGGTTCTAAAATTAGGTAGCATTATTTAAAAACAGTCATTTTTAATATTTTCAATAATGCAAAGTATCTAATTATTAGTTTTCAGTAATTAATAAATTGTTTTGGGATTTCATTTGTACTTTTTTTTTTAAAAAAAAATTTGAATTGCGCCGGGACAAAAATGCTAACTATTTAAAAGTGGAGAAAATCAAAGGTAATTTAATATCAGTATGAACTGTGTAAAGAAAATATGAAGGAGAGGACACAATTTTATCAAGAAACGAAAACTAAGGACCATTATCACAGTAACGTCATAGGGAGTTTTTGCGACCGTTACCACTGTTTGGGCAGGCCAATTTGGTGGGGGCGGAAGGATAGGCTATGATGTATGTTAGAGCCGTTTTGGCGGTTACTCAATGCCCAATGTGTCGCAGAATGGCCGTTCAAATCCCAATTTCGGTATCCGAAGAAGCAATCCAAGTTCCAAAGTTCGTTCTATATTTGAATACGCACAATAATTTTCTCATCTTCATCCCACCAGGCAGCACTATTCTCAGGTTTTGCTGCTTCCTTTATATATCTGCATTACTTATTGCCATAATTTCTACACAATTTGTTGCGAATCCCTCTCTACAAATAGGATAGGGTTGTTTTCCCCGTCTTGTGTTTATATAGGCAGCATTGTCCCTAACCATAAATGATTAGCTTTGTTTCTGAAGATCAAATGGATGGAAATGGCAGAAACTGGAAATATTAAAGATTGGATACTTTGTCTTAGTCAATAATATGTCACTTCAAATTTCAAGACCAAATGCAACAAAACCAGTTTAATGTCTCTAATATTTCCCCTTTTATGTTTATGGTGCCAGATTTCAGGAAATTGCTAGCATGAGAAGCACAAGAAGAAGAAATTCAAAAGCTCCCATAATGGATCTACCGGAGCACATAGTGGTAGAGATTCTGCTAAGTCTCCCCATCAAAGGGATTGTGATGAGTAACTAAGTGCACATGTACAAACTGGCGCCTTTTGATTTCGAGCACTCACTTTGCTGAGCTTCACTTTGCACGTTCTAAAGCCTGCATTCTTGTCAAAGAACGATATTACAGTAATATCAAGGACGCTATACTTGATGGAGCTGTCAAAGATAAATTCCAGTTGTTCCTGTTGTAATATGATTGAAACCTCACAATCAGTGAGCATGAAGCTTGATACAAAATTGAAGATTCTGCTGTTAAATTATGAAAAGCTTCTGGACAGCGTTGAGGATGCTGAAGCAAGTGCTCAGTGTAAAGGGACTATCAAGTTGAATCAAATGCGTCGACCTGAGTTTAACTTTTATATTGTGAGTTCATGTAATGGTTTCCTTTGTCTGATATCTGAAACAGGATTAACTGTTGTATGTAATCCTGTTACCGGTGAGTATATGTAGGAGCATATTGGATTTGGATTTTGTCAAGTGACTACGCAATTAAGGTACTCCGAGTCTTAGAAGGAGAACATCAGTGTCTAATTGCTGCAAAGATATACACCCATGGGGTCAACTCATGGAAAAACATTGGCAGTCCACCCAGCTTCTACCAGGAAATACAATCTCCTACGTACTTTAATGGGGCAATTTACTGGACTAAACAGACTTTTTTGCAAAGAGCTTGTGTACTCTCATTTGAGTTTTCTGGTGAGTGCTTTAGACTACTTCCTCAACCTCCAATTAATCATTTAATAGGTACAAGGATGGGAACAATTGCAGATTGTCTGTGCTTATGTACTGGTTTCAAAGAATCTATTGACATTTGGGTACTTAAAATTGCAATGGTCAAGAATTTTGGTCAAAATTTATCTATGTGAGTACTCAAGGATTGAATAATTAGTATTCTTGCACTTCCCATGTGATAAGTTGCTCAAAAGGCGAGTCATTTCAATTGTTCAGTTGCAATGCTGAGAAGATTCTGTATTATGATTGTAAAAGAGAAGAGTGGAAAAAGCTTAGAAGTCATTGGAGAAGATACTTTGCTGAAGTGGTTGTTCATACTCTCTAAGTTTTGTTCGTCTCAAGGATGTTGTGACTGGAACTAATATTATATCAATGTAAGAATGTATATTCTTACTCCTCCTTTAACTTCATTTACTGATTCTTTTTTATTAGGTATTCATCTATCGAAATATGTTGGTAATTGATTTCTGTTGGTGAAACAGATCAACTGGATTCAAACTACCTGGGGAGACAGGGCCGCTTTATCTCAGGGAGGATGCATAGCTGGCTGGGTTTTGAGTTTTTTTGTCCACTAAACGTGGGATTATATGCAGTGCATTGTGCTCTCTGTTTCTAGTTAATAGACTCCCAACTAAAATCTCTTTTAGCCTCTGTTTTTTGGATCATTTTTCCTATTTGTAATGTAGCTGCCAATGGGAGCTATGAATATTTCTCAGCTAAAGTCTTAAAATGTTATGCTATCTTCTTTAGCCATTTAGTAGGTTAAAATCTTTTTTTTCTGAAGATTTGCCTGGACACATGTATCGATTCAAAAAGGGTTTAATTTCAGCAAGAGTTGGTTTGCTTGCAAAAGTTTGATGGCCAATATATAGTCTATAAAAGAATGTTTTTCGTAAGAGAGATAAGAGTGGGTCATTTGTTCATTAACGAATGAATACTATCATTTGCTGTAGATATGGAAGTGTACAATACCAATCTAGATGCCAAGGCAAGTTCTTAACGAGTCTGTTGGTAGACTCGGAAGCAAGAAAAGGTGGAGTTTGGGTCTTGTAACGGTTTTAGGACATTTTAATTACGTGGTTCACAGAATATATACGTACTTACAATGAAAAGTATTTGCATACATGTATGTAACCTTCTTAATTGAAAAGTCACAATTAGAAAGTGACCTTACCAAAATTATTTTAAGGAATTGAACACTTGTTCTTTGACCAATTGAGCACAAGAAGCTGCAGGAAGAGAAATTAAGAATCATGAATTTCAATCATGTAAGTCAACTCGAATGAATAATTTGTTTTTATATTTAACTGGTCTTATTATTTCTATGCCTTTCCACGTGAATGGATTGTAACCCCTGTAAAATTCAGGCTAAGTGACACGGCATTGCTTAGAAGTCCTCAAGATAATTGATCAAAACCATGAACAGGCCGACTTTATGATAAGTAAAAGGCTTCGGGTGGACACAGGGTTTTGAGCTAGCTCCAAGGAGACGGAAGCCTGATGTAACACAGAGAACCCCCGGCATATAACTTATTGCAGAACGATTGGAAGAAGCTGGTTCGTGTTTTGGCACTGGTTGAAGTTAAGTTACTAGGTGCATTTTTATTGTTTTGATGTTCTTCTAGTTCCCTATTCTTTTCTTAATAAATGTTTCTCTAAGTTTTGTTCTTTATTTACCTTGTCACTGCCAACAATTTGTTCTGTTGAAGTAATGGAGAATTCTATTCAGTTTCTTGATCCTTTACTTTCTCCTCCCACTAATATTTGATTATCCCCAAGCAAGTGCCATCCGAACAAATTTGGAAGACCCTCTTTTGAAGGTGTTATCTTGTAATGTTTGATATTGTTGAAGCGATCACGCTTAAAGTTTCATTGGTCATTTGTCTGTACTTTGTAAAATACACTTCATATTTCATCAAGATAATATAAACTTATGATGCACATTGTATTTTATCTTCAATTGCAATATGTCGCAATTCTTTAGGTCTATAACTTTGTTCAACATCTGGAAATAACTTAACCAAACCATCCCGCCTGTTTTCCTTTTTCTCCTCTCTAAGGATATTTCTCAAGAGCATCTTTTAATTTAGAGCGAAAATATTCTACTTATATTTCAAAATACAATTTTTAATGTACTTTTAATTAAGATACCCGCATTCCAGGCAGGAGGTCGGGCTTCGAGCCACACATTCTTCTCCTCGAATTTTCCTCCCTTGCCTTGTATCGTGTGTGTCTATTGAGCCGGATCGGGCTCTGTGTATAAAGCTCGACTACCAATAGAAAACAGCCCATATGAATGATCTCCTTATTTATACACACAGACAAAATCCAATTATTGTACTTTTTTATTAATTTTAATCACTATTATTCATTTATTTTTTTAATTTAGCTACACTATATTAAATTATAGAGAGTAAATTTGACTTTTAAAATTGCTCCCTTTTTATTTAAAATAAAGATTTTACAGAAACTCAATTTCAAAGCTCGTCTCTTCAAAAGACAAGATCATTTTTTTTTATTTATAGAGTTTGCTGGAGATTCTAACAAAGCATTTACAAGTTTTGATGCTATTTAGCTTTGAGTTCTAGAATTTGGTGACATATTGATGTAGCGGAAGTGTGAAACTAATGAATACGGTCAAGTCTGGTTTATTCCTAATGAATACCGTGACAAGATCACATTCTAGATTTTATTGATTCACTCACAAATGTCAAAAAACTAGGTATCAAATACTTGTTGATTTGAAATAATCAAATATCGAGAATTTGGAAGTAACTGGAAAACAATTTATATAATCTTATACTCAATAAAACAACCACCAACTTACAATGAGTTCTAACTATGGTTTAAATAGAATATAATTAACCTGACACCAATAAATAAATAATATTAAAGAAGAACAATAATATTGCAAAAATTCCTAAATATTGAAAATATGTCTTATTAGAATCGCTGGGTGTCTTCAATATTTTCATCACCCCATCACCTCTGTCACATATTCAATACTTGTTTGGCCCTTGGATATTACTTTCCCGTTCTAATTATTTGTCCATTTTGCTTTTTCACAGGAATTAAAAGCATTGACAAAAGAATGTTCTTGAAAAGGTAAATTTTGTAAATCTTGTTCTTAATTTTAGGGTTAATTTCATAAATTATCCC
>CAVNYN010277474.1:0-12682 GCA_963692815.1 Nyctanthes arbor-tristis
GGGTGGGGTGGGGAGGGGGGCTATTTTAGCTCGAAAATCCAAGCCTAGGATAGAATTATATAGATCGAAAAAATATGTAGACATAGAGAGAGGGAATGGGGGTGGGGCGTAAAGCCTAACCTCCAAAAGTAACTACAAAGTAATAAGAATAGTTATATGTGGAACTTGGTTGAGCAAATAACTTTTCCCTAGGTCAGCTCAAGTTTGCCGGATGAACACACGGACCTACATGACTCCAACCAATTGCCATTTTTATATGGACATCAAATTCAATATACTTATGAACTTACTAGTGGATAACAACTGGGAATTGATATTTCACTTACTGCTCTGATCCAACATCTTCAAGAATTATTTACCAAGGTTTCTGTTGTTGGCATTCTTAATACAGGATCTTGGAAATGTTGATCCGGATGTTGGATTTCCCTGCAGATAGTGGCACTTCGTGAACTAAGGCTTTGTTTGATTTAGATTCTCAAAAATCAATTCTCACTCAAACTCATTTTCAACCACACATTTAGTAGTCTTACACATAAATTCATAACTTTTCCTTACTTTTCAACCACACATTCTCTCAAAAAATCACTTTTTCACAAAATCAATTCTCAACAATCTGAAGCAAACACACTCTAAATCAAACCCAACAATAGAGCCTAATTTTCTTAGAGATTCAAAATACTTCAGTTAGCAAACAACTAGAACAACAGAAGAAGGCATATGCAAACATCTTGCACTCTTCTGCTAATTTACTAGGTAAAAGCTGCTACATCCTTCTATTCCTAGACACGAACGATTGGATGAGAAGCCCGGGGTCAAATTTACTGATTTTAATGTCAAAATCAAGAAATCAACATTCTGGGGAGGAAATAACATGAGACTTCCCATTCACTTCTTCTCATTTCAATAGTTTGCTTAAATGATGTAAGGATATAATTCAAACAAAAGAGTATGGAATTAATCCTTCAACCATCAAAGGATGAACTCCAGATCATTAGATCTTTGCTTGTTCTGTAGTAATTCAACTTAGTGTGAATCTGGAAAAGTAATCAAGTAGTTATTAGCTTTTGCAGGAACTTTTATTCCTTTTCAGAATCTCATCTGTCCGTCCTACTTGAGTTTGGTTATGCATCCTTTCTTCCCCTCTTCCAAACTTATAAAGGTAGACATTTTTTCTCCATGCCGTCAGTTCCGCTATGGCCCCTGAATGACTTCTCTCAATTCCAGCAGTCTCCTTAAGGGGGTTTGCATCTCTGTTTGTTTTCTGGCAGAGAAGGTCTTTTTCTTTTTGTAGGCAAATATGATGGATTCTTAAGACACAGGATTATTACGAGTTTATTGAATTTTATGGCTTTGAGATGCTTATGTGTGTATCTGGTTCTTTTTTTGTGGTAACATGTCTTAGACGAGACAAATCATACAGCATTGATTACACTACCAACAGGCTTTTTAAGTATACATTGGCGGTCATAGGGAGTGATGGTTACTCGATCCCGGGCCTAACATACTGGTAGAGTGTCTTTTACCACTACGACACCACTACGACAAGCTCTCTTTGTCATGATTTGGCTTTGTTGAAGACAATTAAAATAACAAAACATTTCCCTTTCTGACAACTTAAGCTTTTAGATGATGTAGTTTAACATGGTATTTCCGATCTCCTGGAGTTTGAAACTTGCCACCACCCATTTATGAGGATTGTTCCTGTGTTCTAAGTGAGTAACTTGTGAGGACACGGGCACTGCACAACG
The DNA here is from genome assembly GCA_963692815.1 of Nyctanthes arbor-tristis. NCBI lineage: Eukaryota > Viridiplantae > Streptophyta > Magnoliopsida > Lamiales > Oleaceae > Nyctanthes > Nyctanthes arbor-tristis. Next base: position 1,749 of record CAVNYN010277474.1, read on the forward strand.
CTGACAGAGAGATGCATGATATTTCCAGTAAATAGGACAGGGACAGTTTGGAACATGTCTAGTTAAATTTATTAACATTTTATATTTATATATAATATTCTTACTTTTTTATACTTTTAATTAATATAGGACGTAACACATGCGATGTCAAAGCTTGCTTGACGAATGTTCTTAATGTATTTGTCGAAGTGCTAGAAATTTATAAATAAAACTAGAAGATGGCATGTGGCTTGTCAAATCCATGTTGCGGAGTGTCCAAGAAATGTCACTTCTGACACAACATGATTCGTGTTTAACAAAGACAGACAATGAGCCGTAGTGCTAGTAGGAGGATCCGTTCATAGTTGGTTGACCTTTGATTAAAAGATAAAACCATCCGTTATGTGATGGCAATGACAGACTGAGCTTATATATGTTTACTCTAACAGCTTAAGGTTTGACCTGGATCACCAGACTAAGATATAAAAGTGATTTTATACGAAAATAGTAAAATACATTCAAAGCATGTTAAGTTTTAGTTCTTTGGTGAAATGTAGAGAGTGGTTGGTTCTCATTCTAGTTTCAAAATCATAATTTCACCTACCACCTATGAAGCTCCGACACGGCAAAAATGGAGAGATACCCGTGTCAACACGACACGACACGGATCCCGGTATGGGATCTGTGCCGGATCCTCCAATTTGCAGTCGGACACGGTAGATCAAGAAGGGCGGTGCAACTGGAGACTAAGAGCAAGAACTTACTGGTGGTCCAGGAAGCATCTGTGGCCAAGAAGAAGTGTTAGAAGAAGTGTTGTGAAGCCATGGATGGTTGCCACCACCGCCCGCTGTCGGGGGAGTGCGTTCTTTCAAGTTTGGCCGAAAACTTTTTTCGCATCAGTTGGGTTTTTCGGGCGGCAGAGAAGGGGTTTTGTTGCGGTGCTTATTTTGGGGAAAATGAAGGGCCCAAACGAAGGGGTTGTTTGGGAGACTAGGAGTAAGAGTATAATGACTACAGAGAGACTATATTCTTTATTGAAACTTGTGTAAAAACTAAAGAGTAAAGACTATCTATTCTTTATTGAAACTTGTGCAAAGACTTAAGATTAAAGACTATCTTCTTTCATTTGTATTTGTATGTGGAAAATACTATTTTACCTTCTTTTGCAATTATAGAAATACCATTGTGCCGTACCGGGGTACCTGTATCTAAAATTTGGATCTTTTTTTGCCGTGTCCCCGTATCCTACATTTTTTGAAAAAACATACCTGACGCTTGGATCCATACCTGTACCCGTGTCCGAGCAACATAGCCTACCATTGATTTCACAATTGCTCAATCTTAACCACACATTTCAAACACTATTCACATCTCCACCACTCCTCATAACTCATGATTTCCCATTATAATTTGAAACTAGAATGAGAATCAAACACCTGTCCTTATTTATTTTATTTAATTTTTTCTCAGTAGTATGTGTTTGAGAACTGAGCAATTAGAATTTAAATCCATGAGTAACCATTTTTCTGATTTTTCTAATTTGAATTTTTCTCATTTGTTTGTTACCTAAGGTTGATACTTTAATACACTGAATTTTTTTCCCCTCCATCCAGGCAACAAAAACACCATCAATGGAATCAATCGATTACTCAGAAGAGTAAGATTTTCTTATCTACATTTGCACGGGTGTGGTTCTCAAAGCTTGTCCTTTTAAATCAATTTGATTTTTTATGTAACACATTATGCGTGAGCCCTAAGCACAGTGGAGATCCTCTTTATATGAGAATATTTGTCATTGCACGAATTGGCTTGATCTGGGAAACAAAGTTTCTTTGTGTGCCCCTGTCTATTTAAATGCATCTTTAGTTGAGACCGTTGACAAATGACAACTATGTGATATGTTTGTGAATGCACTAAGTTTGCAACGTTACTAGTGTCTTTCTGATGGCAGATTGCAGCACAACTTACCAGGATCATACCCTGTTATACTGTCACCTTGTACACTATTTATTTATCCTCCTATCTAATTCCATACAAAGCTGTCAAGGGTTTCTTCAAAGTTGCTTTGTATAATTTGTTGTCTTGCATGCTGTTAGAAGGGGAAATTGGAAGGTAAATTAATCCAAGATCATATAGAAGACTGATAATTATGGTGCATGGATGAACTCAATTAGCTAAAAGCAGAAAATAAAGATGCATTTTCTTTCTGTAGATATTTGAATTGAAAAGTTCAATATACTGCTATTTGTGTTGTTACATTCAGTTTTAAGAAGGATGGCATGAGTAGCTACTTCCGCAAATGTCTTTGGAAGATCCTAATGTAGAACTTTACTTTGTCCAAATAATTTTAGTGTGGGCTTACTAGTAACTCTTCTGGACGCCTCTTTCCATACATGTTTTATGTAAGCACTTAAAGACTTCAGTTTTGGAACTAGTTTATTGATAGGTTATTTTGTATTCCCTTTATTTGATTATTTATTTTGGTAGTCTTTCTTAAAATTGAATTTACGATAAATTTATGTGTAGGCTTGTTATCCAAAGGTTAGAGGCTGCAAAAGATGACTTGCATCAAAGGATTGCCAAAGAGGTACTCTGATTTTCTGCAAGTGTTCTTGCTGAACTGCGCGAACGGAGTACTTTATGCTGACATGATTTGGATTTTGTTTGATCTTAGGAAAGAGGAAATGCAGTTTTGCAAGCTAGCTTGGAGAGGAGGAGGCAAGCTTTGCAGAAACGCCGCTTGGCACTTGAACAAGATGTATGGGTTCATTCTATCATTTGTGTGTACCCGTTGTTGCTCCGTATGTTGTTGAATAATCTAGCGCGAGGGAATGCATTCCAATTTTGCCTTATTTTTCTTTTCTTTCTCCTCGTTCTTTTCTTTTTTTTTTTCTTTTAATATAAATTAAGAAAATGAAAATCTTGATTTTGGTCTCGATCAGTATACAAATTACTAGGTTCAAAGTTCTTACATGAAACATATGCTGTATGCAGAAAACAAAAAGATATTGACCAATGCGTTCATTTTATTAATTTAAAAACAGTTTGAGGTACATAACACCAGGGCCATTCTTGTCCACTGGTCGCTCCAAGAATCGTGCTTTATCACGTTTTAACTAGAAGCTATTGAAGGTATTTGTACTGTGCTCTTAAATGTTGCCTCCTGTGTGATGGCCTGTTCTGGTGATTAATGTTTAGCAGTGTCAGCTCCATAACAACCATTGTACTAGTAAAGGACTTGGCTACATTTTTTGCATCATCTTTGCCAAGTGAATTCTCCTGTACTAGAATACTTGTTACATTCTCCTGTACCTGAATAGACAACCTTGTGAAATACTGTCTTTCTGCCCATCACTCTGAAAGGTAATTTGATGTGCTCATTTGGAGTCTGACACTTGTGAATAGTTGTGATATTCAAATGGAAAGTGATGTTTGGGATTTGCGATATACTTCAACTTTTGTCAACAGGGAATTACATATCAACTATGTCAGCTATGATGTACTAACACTCCTTCTAGACAGGCGTGTCCTTACCCGGCAAGTGTCAGACACAGACATTTCTTGAACACTCAGCAACATGTCTCAAACAAGCCACGTGCCCTTGTCCCATTTTTCGCATATTTTAAAATGCCAACACCCCGAATATATTCTAGCTACACAGTTATGAAAGAGTCCAATATGCCATGTACTATGTCCTATATTGAAAATTAGAGAAGTATCACTTATGTGTCTCTATTACTTTTCAGAAAATCACGTGTAAATGTCAAGTATCCAGAGACTTACCTGTTTTTGTTGACATTAGAAGTGCTACAAATTGTTCCCAATATATTAGAAATGCAAGTCTACAGATGGTGTAGCCCCTTGATTCTCATTAATATGCACTTTATTAAGTTCAACTGCTAAAAAAAATATTTCATTAGAAGTAGAGCACATGGTGGTGAAGTGAATCCTGCTAACTATATGATAAGGTAATGTACGCTTCCCGGTTCCCATTTTATTATTCTTTGTGGGCACACGGGTATATTTCCATCTTTTTCTGTGATAGAGTTGCATAATTTGTGATTAATAGTATTTAATAATTTTTGTTGTCAAGTTCTTCTGCTCTCATCTTTTCCTAAACCAATTGAAAAAAGAAAATAAGTGAAGGGGAATATGGGTACAAGGGTAAGTAGGATGGTTACATAAACAGTTAAGATGAAAATGGTCATGAATTAAACAGAACTAGCAGTAGTTCTGAGCATGAAGGCGCAATTGCTTGTCTCTTTCCGTAGTAGTGAATTAGCTACATTGTAAGACTAACTCCAATTTTCATGATTGTTAGCCTTTTCTATTTATACTACCGAGCAGTGACACTTGTCTCTCTCAAGGTTTGACCTAATTAGGGATCTTCCTTGGATTTAGGAGTTAGGAACCAAGAGTTCTCTGATCACGGTCATAACTGTTTAAACTAAAATCGAATTATTGGAGTTTCTGCATATTTGTGGCATTAAAAACATCCTTAAGGTCATCTATTTCCCCTCATTTCTGCACGTCCATGATGACTGTAATATTTCCACTATAATAGGTTACAAAACTAGAAGAACAGTTGCAAGCTGAGCAAGATTTGCGGGCCGCAATTGAAGTTGGAATGTGCATGTCATTTGGAGAATTTTCTGTTCCTTGTGGTATGGATTCCAAGGTTTGTATCAACAAAAATGCTTGAGTTATCCAATAATTTTGAAGAATGTCTGATATGTTTAGTCTGCTAAGAAGACAAGGGGTGAGCTTGAGGAAATAGCTCTCGCTGAAGCAGATGTGACAAGATTGAAGCAGAAAGTTGCCGAACTTCACACTCAGCTGAATCGCCAACGTCGTCTTCATTATGGCTCTCTCAGTGACATGTGTGATCATTATCGGCATGAGGCAGATCATGGTCTACAAGAGTGAGTAAAAATGCGATTTTATCATGTTAACGTGCTTTCCATTTTCAAAACACTCATAGGGGCATGCTGTTTTCTTGGGCATGAGAAACTTTTATGGACTTGATATTTCTGCTTTTGACATTTAAAAATTCCGATCCTGTCAATATAAGAAAGAATATCATATAAGAAAAATGCTGAAGATAGGGACATCCAAAACCAAGTTTTCCGGTTTTCAGGACACAGTTTCTATCATAAAAGAGAATCTGGTTGCATATGGAAAAGTTCTGCCCATCTTTATTTCCTTAATTTGTTGGCAACATTATCCATATTTAAGATAACTCTTCTTATTAGAAGATGATTCAATATAAAAGAAAGGTTTTGTGCTAGTCAATTCATCAGTCATCATCAAATGGGAGAAGAAAAAAAGAAAAGTAATTGCTCAATCCAACCTCAAGTTAATTCCATTTTTTCCTTTCTGAATGTTCAAATATGATTCCACAAAGGCAGAACAAGTTCATTTTAACCTTTTCTTCAACAAATCTTTATCATAATATATTTTATACAACATTCAAAACTAAAAGGCGAATGACATCACAGAGATATTAACATGTTAGAGCCTCTCTTTTAAATGTTTATTTCGTAGCTGATGCACATAATGTAATCGTAAAACTTTGTCTTGCTGCAGGAAATCTCTCTCACAAAAGTTTGACACGAGAATCACTTCCTGGAACCATGCGAGAAAACAAAGAGCTGAGGTGATTACTGGCATTTCATTATTATTATTTTTTCTTCTAATTAAGTCAATTGCATTTTGAGAATTTTAATGGTCTCACTTGTTCCTACTGACTCCTTTTCATCCATATGCTTATTTCTGATCTTGAATTCTTCTAAAAGTATTTTTTTCTCGTTATCATATGATATGAATTGGGTAACTGAGTGCTGTGTCGGTCATCTTGTATCTTGAAAATTGTATGGTGGTTTAGTTCATCGTGCCATTCCTACTCCCCACATCATCCTTTGGGACTTCCTTGGTGAAATTGTGTACATGTATAGTATTGCTTGTTGTGGGGTAATTATTCTATATGAATGTGAGGTTAGAGGTTCGCATATTTCTAGATATGATTGTCATCTCGTTAAATGATGCAATTCTACATATGTGTTGAGGGGGGAAAAAAGGAATTAGTTTTTGGAAAGTCTTTTTACCCCTGCATCCTCTTTCCTTCTCGTTATGTTCATTGATGTTCAAATATAGATTCGATGACTTCGAATTGACGGCATTTTGAAAAGAGCACCTATGATATAGCTATTTTTGGACTCTAAAAGAAGGAGACATATAACGGTTGCAGGTGTTGGATTATCCGAGTCATCTCTCACCAGCATCCTCAACTTTGGCAGAACTGACAACTCGTCTAGATTTTTTCAAGGAGAGGAGGTCTCAGTTGATTGAGCAACTACATAATCTCGACTTGAGCTACAGAAAAATGTCACAAGACTTTGTGTATAGGCCACCATCTCCTGCGTGGAATTGACAATAACTTCTACTCAAGTGTCAAAAGGAGTTGAAACTCTCAAGTGCCATGAAGTTCGGCTTTTCTTCTTGAGATTAAGAGGTCATATGAAACTATCATTATCAGGAGGATTTTTTGAAGAATCTGGGGGCAAAATGGACAAAGAACTAACTTGTGTAATGCTCTTTTCAAAACGAAAAAAGCATTCTGTTTTCTCCGGTATATTTGGAGGTGTTGAAACTGGCAGCTCGGCCCAAATTTTTACAAATTTAACCCCAGTATAGTGTAGAATGCTGTATGATTAATGTATTTCGTCTCATGTTCAAATAGCATGCTTCTGGTGTGGTAATAACGTTCCAGATGCAATAGACATCCAAAGGTTTTGGAAGTTCTGTAATGGTTATAGAAAGTGATTTTATGCAATAACAAAAGTGGACGGTTTTTTCCAATTTTCTCCTAGAAGTTTCGTGGCGCACAATTATATGGCCCCTTTCCAGGACTTTATAATATCTCAAAGAGTTTTGCGGTCTGATCCTTAATTTTTGTCGCATGGAAAAATGTAAACAACTTGAGGCTAGGAAATTTCAGACACTAGACACATCCGGTGCTCCAGGCCAATTAATAACCTATACATGGATTCAAGGTCTCAAAAATAGAGCTCAAGAACTCACGTGTGAGTTATTCATTGGCCTAGAGTACTGTACTAGGGTAGGAGTACCTAAATTTTTCCTAGTAGGTGGTGGCACGTAACATGATTGAAATTTTTTCATTTAAAGATGCGTTGGTTTAACTATCTTACTAAAAATATATATTATTTTGAACAACATTTACACAATTTTTGTATTAACATATGTATATAATTAATCTTTTGCATACATCATGTGTTTTACGACACGTTACCTATCTAGGAATTTTTGCCAAACTTCCTTGAAATTACTCATTGCAACTATAATTGAATTGGTGCAACAATTTATCAGTTGAAACAATTTTAGACGGGTAAACGTACTAATACAATTATGTGGATGTAAGAAATGTTCATTTTGATATGTAATTGTCACATATATTAATATCCTCAAATATTCTAGATGAGGTTTAGTTAAAAATAATTTCTCGTCATACGTCTGATAGCAATATTTCATTAGACACACACATAGAAGTAGATTATTGATTTTGATCAAGCACTAAACGTTTTGTGTTATTATGACACCAGACAGATAGTGTGATATAATATTAGTCACTGATGTGATTTGTAAAGATGATAGCGTGCTCATATTAGTGACTGATATTATATTATATCACTATTTAGTGCTATTATAATATTGTATAGTACTAAATGATTTTTAAAAAGATTATTAGACAATTCACATAATATATAATTATAATTATATATTATATGTGCGTATGACATGATAATCTCGTCAAACTGGGTTTGATCGAAATATTTAACAAAAATGATCATTTTGACCTTTGCAAATTATGTGGATAATAAGTAACTGTCATTTTCCAAATGTCATTTTGGCTAATTGCCATTTGCCTCTATTGAGGGACTAAAAGATGAATAAACTAATGGACTACATGGATCCGATGTGTATTTATCCATGGACGAAATGCAACTTTAAAGACCCACGTCATCTTTCAGCCTCTAAAGCAGCAAAATTCCACCGCCTTAATCACATCCATCTCTCTCTCCATTTCCAGTTCCGGTTAATTCTCTCTCGCGCTCGAATGCGCACCGCTGCTGATGAAGTGAGTCTGAGCTTAACAATGATGATCAGGTATGTTAGTCGGAGTAATTAGAGAAAGATTTGAAGCTGTTTTTATTTTGTGGGTTTGTTTGCTTGAAGTTCTGCAATTGTTTCTGACTTTCTGTTATTAAAGTTTTTTTTCCCTTTTCTTTGCCTTATATATATGTGTGTGTATGTGCTTGAAGATGCGAAATTTAAGGGAATTAGTGGATGCGGATGCACACTTGAAAATTTTGAACTTAATTTTGGAAAATGGATATCCAAATTGAACCCTAAATTATTTACCCATTTCCAGTCCATATTCCTAATCCTGCGTCCTTACCGCAGACGTGATACACGGCTTGCTGCAGTAGAGACGTGGACTCTCAACATATAATTCACATTTTGTGTTCTTCACTCACCAATCGATGATCACCACATTCACGTGCTATCACTGGTAGGATATAATTGCATCTCTTTTCTTTGTGGGTATTACAATTTTTCCACAAAGCAATGGTTTTTTCTGTAGATGTGCTAATATGTTTAAGCTTCTTTTATTGGGTAAATATATGTGGATGGTAAATGCAGTAATTTTTGGCGAAAGTATAGAAATTAGTATCGAATTATGTCGTTTTGATTGTAGGATCTACTGAATTTTGATTCTATTGTAATCTATCTACACATTCTTCATATGAATTATTCATTTCTTAATCTCTATTAACAATATTTATTATTATATTTAGTTATTGACCTTTTTTATATATTGTTGCAAAGTTGAATTATATTTGATTTAATATTGATATTTATGGAGGCAATTGAGACATATGTTAGGAGGACAAGCATTTTCTACCTAGTAGCAAAATACGGATGGAAAGAAGTCAAATAGTGCTATGGGTTGTTCAAGATGAATACAGAATGGATACTTGGTTCAATTGTTGTGTATAAAAGCAATATACATGATAAAGTTGATATTGTGAAACTTCCTACAGACCTTGGACTTGAATCCTAATTACGGAATACAATGTTAAAGTTCGGGATAAAATTTGAGAAGTATCCAACAGTTTATTAGCTTGTGACATTGGCATCAATTCATGTTGCTAGTGCTACATGTTGCTAGTGCTACTGTGGAGAGAGTATATTCCACAGTGAATTTTGTGAATACTTGGTTGCTGTATTGAATCGGAGATTAATGGTTAAATGAAAGTATATGCTAAGAAAGTGTATTCCACAAAATTGATAATGATGTAATTCTGCAACTTATTGAAGTATGGAAACTTACAGGGAACAATGCATTGAGAAACTTAATTGGTTGTTTCACTTTGTTTTATAACTTAATTTTCAGACCCCCAACCAAAATTTATTGGCTTTCCCGTTCCGCTTGCTAAGTTGGTTGTGGAGGAAACCCTTTTTGTTTCCTCCCCTTCTGATCAAATTTGTGAAATTTGTCCATCACGTACAAAAATAATAACTATTATTTTTTGGTTGGTGGGATAAAAGTTCCTTTTGCGGTGAAACAGGGGCAACTTTTATTTATTTCTACGTTAATTTTTGTGTTGTTATCTGCTTTCTTGTTGTGATAGAGTAATGATGGAGCTTTTAAGACTTAACTATTGATCATACAATTTAGGACTACGGATTTGATTGAGACATTTGTAGTAATGAATATAAGAATGCGTGAATATTCTAGCTGAGAGTCAGGTGCCTTTTTGCAAATTTGCTAGATGGTTGCAGCATCTTTCAGCATATTATACGAATTTCCAGCTCTAAGCATGTATGTAGATGGATTTCGATTTTACTTGACATTGATATTTCATCACAAGTTCAGAACTGGCCTTGAATAAGTTTAACAACAACCAATAATGATGTTTAGATGTCTTTTGTTTTCTTAAACAAAAACCGCTTCTGAATTTGCATTACAAAATTGGGCTTCTGAATTAGTCAGAGCTCTAGATAATATTTGTTGTTTTCTTTGCTGCCTCAGCTTGACAAAGTCCTTGTCTGGCTTGAGTTGGAGATGAATTTCTTAAATAATGTCTAGTTTTATTTACGTGGGAAACCTTTGAAGCAATTCATAAAATGCATACAGATGCTATTAGTTCTAAACAGTACGGCAAATTCTTGTAAGCCTCTTTCCAGTGACCCAGTTAAATCACCATCTTTAATTTTTAGAGCCACTTGTATGAGTCATATTCCATTTTCCATTTTCATCTAATTAGAAATGGTTATTTTATTTTATTTTATTATTATTTTTTTTTGGGGGGGGGGGGTTTCTGATTTCACTATTTTTTTTTTCTTGTAAGGCGCAAGTCAACTCGATCTAGTTGTCAATTTGGTTGAGCTTGTTACTTGACCTAGTTTTTGAGTTGATTCTTATTTTGTGCAATCAAGGGATGATCAGTTAATTGAGATTTACTTTTGAAATCCTAGCTCTTTCCTTTCCAGCCATTTATGCAGGGGTTATATGAACTTCCCTTTCTCTTTATCTGCTCATCTATGTGTAGAAATGCTTCTGGGCAAGGTTAAAATAAACAGATCTAATTCTCTGTCTACAATTTATATTTTGTCTATTTGATTTGCAATAGTTAATGTATTGATTAAATCAGCTAGTTCTGGGGACCTTTATTATAAATCAAACGTTTGTCTACAAGCCAAACTTTAATGTCAACCATATATTCTGCATAAGGAACAAATTTTCGCACTTTCCGGTAATCTTCCTTTACATCGTCATGACACATTCACCCCAGAAATTCAAATTTAAATAAAAGTCCCTATAACAAGTTCATAAACTTTCTTGAATAGGCATTTGAAATGTTAATGTAGGC
>CAVNYN010277475.1:0-10300 GCA_963692815.1 Nyctanthes arbor-tristis
TAGAGACGTGATGATATATAAATTTCAATAGAATAAAGTGTCACTTTTATTTAAGACTAAATAAATTCTTGATATCTTATTTTGCATCTTGATAAGTATTCATGTCAAAGGAATTCATGAAGGCTGCTGAAAATAAAAATAACAAATATTTTTAAGACACGGAGCTAGTAATAGTTTACATTTCACTCCTGCACTAGTTCACATTTTGTTGGCATATTTTACTAAAAATAAAAAAATAAATTATCGGCATATATATCTCAACAGCCGCACTTACGTACGTACGAAGCATAATGTCTGTATGAAGTTTTATTCCTTGCATTAGGTAACTAGGAAAAGATGTACATAACGATAATTAATGTGTGTGAGAGAGAGAGAGAGAGATGAAATGAATCTCACGATGCATGTGATTACAATTTGGCAAAATTAAGATTTAAAGGAGGGCAGGGTTGGATGGTACAAGTTATAAATTAATTCAACGAGAACCCATGATGGAGAATATGGTCTGAAGCACAGCGAGGATGAAGAGAAAAGCAGTAGTCAAGAAAGACCATGGATTCCTGAAATACGTATCATAGAAATCAGTGCGAAATCGGCTCCATGCCGTGCTGCAATGGTCACTTAACCTTATAAGCACACCCACCCGTGGGTCACCTAAAGAAAACGAAATATCCTTGGATAAAGACTTGAATAAGTTAGAAACATCTTCGTCCATGCCCATTAAATTCTGGATTATGCCACGCCAACGTAAGAAGCTAACGTCTTGTGCATCCTGAATCATGACCTTCATGAATGCGATATAGAAACTCATCTCATAATTTTTAGTGCCAACGTGCAGTCGCTCAAATGCCATCAAATTTAGGGACAAGAGCTCAGTTAGATCAGTCACGACTAGTTTTGGAAGTCTGAGCACCTTTCCATCAAAACAGATATCATTCAGGCATGTACTGTTAGCTGATTCAATTTTGATTCCAGCCTTAACAAGCGCTGTTGCAGATGGGAGTGTTGGGAATTTTTGTTTTGGTTTTGTAGAAGGAGGTAATGAACCTTGTCCATGATATTCGCCTACCATGCCCTTCCAATACACATCTAAAATGTGCAAGCCTTTGCGAACATTTGGTGACGACGATGATTGTACGCCAAAGTAGTTGAGAATCAGCTCACTCAAATAATAACCAACGTCTGGCTGTAACATTTTAGGCTGTCCACTTCCCTTTTGAAGTTAGAGGTGGTATAAACAAATCATCATTAATTAATTAACTCTCAATATCATATGACATATATATATATATATAAGATGATGAATTATTAAGTAATTAATTAGCAATCAAACCTCATCTCGACCTCGGGCTTCAGAAAGTAGTTTCTCAAGAAGTAGCATCGGCAACTGGTTTTCAAGCATCAACATGTCGCAGCTGAGTTTTAGCCTTATGTTTCGCTTTCCATGGGAGCCGAAGACGGGGTCCTCATCGCTGTAATTTTTGTGACCGTGATCAGTACTTTTTCCATAATCAGCACCCAGTGTTTCTAAAATGAAACAACCATCCTGAAGCATTAGCTGCAAGAATGTTTCATTGTCGCACTTTATATCATCATCATAGGCATTCTTCAACTCAACTGCCACTTGATCTAAGGCTTCGAGGTAGGACTGAACACCTTTTCCTGACTTATTCAGGAATTGAATAAGAGCTCGGCGCTTGTGCTTCTCCATTTTCTTCAGATGTTCTTTGTTACGATGATAAGGACCTAAAGACACCATCTGAGGACTATACGCCTCCTGTTTACTGATCATGTACTCCGGTATTCTGTAGATGCATGGCTTCGGCTGCCGCTGCAAAATATTTTCTGAACTGGATCGCTCCTCCTCTATTTTCTTTACCCATTCTCCTCTATTCGTCATTTAGCTTCTTCGATTCAATTCACTTAAGTTTCATTTAACTGGACATATACTAATTTATTAGGCTTAAATAGAATCCAGCATTTGCTTACAATCACGGGAAACTGTTCTACTTTTAGTAAATCATTTCTTCAAGCAATGAATTTTGTTCGCCGCTAGTCTCACGCACGGTATCTATACTATTACTAGTTATATATGATCAATATATGATATCCAATAATTTACAAACTTTCATATTAATTCACTAATTAGTTTACCGGTTGTGTATTAACAACAAGGGTAAAACTGTCAATTAATTAACATTTAAATAATTTAAGTTTTAGATATATAGAATTAAAATTATAAACCGGTGAACTAATTAGTAAACCAATAGAGAAGTGTAGCATTACCCTTTACAACATATTCTACAAGCTGTAATATGTGCTTTTATCTATGCAAAGCAATAGAGATACTTGAACTCTAGCTCTAATGACGTGGATTCAGCAATATATATTTACTCCGACGATCGCTCGAAAAATATGTTGTCCGGCCGTTTTTTTTTTTCCTCTTTCTTTCTTTAAGTAAAACACCATGTATAAGTTTTGGTGTGATTTTTAGACCTCCATCTCAACTTAATTGGGGGATCCAGAGGCAGTGTTGGGGGATTTAAGATGCCCCTGTACCTCTTTTTTTTTTTCTTGGAGAAAACAGATTATTCATTCATAAAATAGCCCCACAAACGGGGCAAGAAAGATAGGAATACAAGATGTCCAAATATGCATTCCGCGCCTCGTTAAGGCCGAAGAAGCTATAAAATGAGCAGCACAATTGCGTTCTTGTGGAATATATTTTCATAAACCACACTTCCTATCCGAAAGATAATCAAGAATGTGACAAAAAAGAGGAGCAAGACTGCCATTCACCCACGATTACCGAGGCCTTCAACAAGTTTAAGCGCATCCGTCCTCACTTCACGTACCCATGCATGTAGAATTTTCCTTTAGAAGTTGCAACCCGTACTGTACCGATGTGGCCTCCGCTTGTTCCACACTAAAAGAGTCGAATATCGTGACTGCAAAAGACAAGACCACTTCCCCTTCCCTCCAAGCACACTCCCCAATCCCAACCAAATGTTCCCTTCACACCGTGTCAGTTGCCAAAACAACTCCATCCATGCAACCCTCTCGTCCCTTCCATGCAACTTCTTGAGGTTGAATTACCCACTGCCACCCAACCACTACCATCCGCCTGAAGCTGTCTAAATAAAGCAGCGCCTTCTCACATATTAACTCTCCATCCACCGCCTCCCATGGAAACAACCTTCTGTTTCGCCCTCCCCCCAAATAGCCTACAGGAGCATGATCATATCCTCATGGTCCTTGGTGTCACCCTCCTCCCAGATTGCTGCCCAAAACCCTGAAAATCACCTATCCCCAGCTCCTTTACTTTCTTCCAATAAACTGATGAATGTTTCCAGACTTGTTTAGTCCAACAACACCCCACCAAAATATGCCAATTCCCTTTAGTGGCTCTGCATCCCGGGCATTGAGAAGGTAGAGAAACTGGTATTTTAAAATTGAAATAAGGCTGGTTTCTTGTTTCTAAAACATGTTTTGAAAGGAAAAAACAATTACTTAATTCGGTTTATCCGGTTTAATCGAACTGGGGTGGTCTGGTTCGGTTCAAACTGGGTTTGACTGGTGTGGAAGGCCAAACCAGCCGACCGAACTAGGCCGACTCGGTTCGGCCGCATACAAACCGCCGACCAACCCTGTCTGACCAAAAACCGAATTGATGAATCGGCCTGAACCGATTTGGGTCTGTTCAATTTACCAGTTTACTGATTTTGATGCCCATCCCTATATTTAATACTCGGCCAATAAAAGGTTTTACAAGTACTAGTTTGCTGACTAAATGATAGCTTTCCTATGTTATACAAAGAACAAAGGATAACTTTACATTAAATATTATTGTACTATCTTTTAAGTGATAAGATTCAGCAAGTTGGTTTGCAAGCTGTCGTCCATCTGGAGCCGATGACACAACACTTTTAGGTCACCAGGTTTTGACCTTAGCGACATGGTAAGCTGACCTGGTGGAATTTCCCTAGAACCCATTTATGCCAGGTCGTTAGTTCACTGCTAGAGGGTCAACCTCTTTAACCGACGGTTAGTTGACCTTGACCTTAATTAGGATCTGGTATCAACAAATTCCCTTCAAGGGCGCTACTCTGAGACCAGAGGAGAAGCACCTTGAATGTCCTCCTCGTCTCACTTCCTTGACAAATAGGAAAGGCATTTTGAATTTCAAAAACTCCAAATCTCTGGTGCCTTTGGGAGACGAAAACGTCAACCATATCAATATGATTGATACGTTTCTTCATTGTTCTCCAATGCTACCCTTTTTCTTATTTAATCCCCGCCCTTTGCCACCATTCTCTCCTCCTATATATATAACAGGAGTATAGGGGAGGGGTATGTGTGATTTGAACACGAAGCCTTCCGTCCAGAACGTGAGTGTTTAACCATTATACCACAATTTAAACTACTACCATTTCACTCGTTCTTTTTACCTTTGCTTTCAAAAATCCCCTTAGCGTCTTTGAGAGAAAATTTCAAGCTTCTCCATCTTTTCAGCCGCTTTTCCTTGAGTTCAACTCCCTTTGTTTAAGTCGGGTAATAATTTCTTTTATTTTTGGGTTGAATTTCAGTTAGCCCGTTACAGTTTGCAAGATTTGGGGTTGTTTGTTCTTCCGTAAAGTTTAAAGTCACCAAAGATTATTTGGAGATTTTTTGAAAAGTAAGAATGGCAAGGAGTAGTGGTGAATCTGGGTCTATAAACTCAGTCAGCGAGGAGGTCAATATCAATGTGGATTGGACCAGCGACGAGGAGGAGAAAACTATTTCTCAAAAGAAGAGTGGACTCGATCGCAGGCTGTAGGGATGAAACGGAGGTCGTGGAAAACGAGAGGTCGAGTGCTAGTGACTAGGCTCCCATGGTCGCTATTCCCATTGGTAGGGTGTCCATGGCGAGAATAGGCTATGCAGGTCCTAGCTAATGGCCTCTTGCAGTTATAGGACCAGAGGTGACTTGGATCTTTAAACATTTCTAGTCGAAGGTTAAAGAAGAAGATCTCTTGGAGATCTGGCAAACGTTCAGGGTTTCGTAAAGGGTAAAAATATGGGTGCCCTATGAAGGGAGCGAGCTTAGTGCCCCCTTGAGGGCTGTATGGAAATGAATTCACAAATGTTTGAGTTTGGGTTTAGACTGCCACTTCCTTTGTCGCTTACCCAGTTCTTCCAGTATTTGGACGTGGCCGCTTCCACATTCACCCTAGTGGATGAAGGACTTTGATCTTCTTCTTGGTCCTCTGGAAGGAGAGGGGACATGGTTTCCCATCCCTAGAGGAGTTCACTTTTTGTTCCTAGCTGAAGACCGGGCTGGTACTACGTTACAGCCCGTCACAAGGCCGGAGGTGAGGAGCTATGGAGTAATAATTTAATAAAGGGAGTCCTAGAGTCAATCTCAGGATGGAAGAAGAATTGGTTTGGGTTGGAAGGGAATGGATGACCTTATGGGCTCCTGGAGAATATGACACTACGGTGAGGATGACCCATAGGGATCTAAGTAAGAACCCTTCCAAATAGCATACATTTGAACCAAGTTAGCTAATTTTTTGATCTTTTCTTTTTCTTGGCAGGGATTGAGAGAGGGCTGCTTCTGGCCTCATCTTTCAGAGAGCAACTTCTTGAGGTGAAAGACCTTAAGGACCAAAATAGGAATGCGAGCGACCTTCTAGAAGAAGACCTTTTAATTAAGGTGGGCTTGTTTGTTCCTCGCAATGAGTACATTCCCACCAATCCCCACAACCATAAGATCGATACTACTAAAGCTATTTTGCAGTTTATGTTCCATAGCGGGTTGACACTTTGTTGTTTTTTGTAGGGACAAAAACGTCAGCAAGGCCCAAAAATGATTCATTAGGGAAGCCGAAAGAAAAATAAAGATTCTACCCAAATGCAAGGCCGTAGGGAAGAGAGCATTTCCCGTAGCTGAGTTGGTCAGCTTTGAGCCCCCTACCAAGTGACCAATATCTTCTTGCACTCCCACTTCTCCCACAGCCGTGGTGGCCTCATCTGAGCCCGTCAATTTGGATAAGAAGCTCACTCCCAAAGAGAAGTGGTCTGTTGACATAATCGCAAAGGATCTTTCCCTACCGGTTTAGTCCAGCCTCTGTAGCTGGCGGGAGAAGATTAAATCAAAAAAGCCTAATTAAGCCTTGTTCGGCTACAACCTCGCCAAGAGGCCAATAAAGAGGGACCTCAAAATCATTCCCCCTCAGTTTGTGGAGACGATAGAAAAAATGGGAGGCCAAATCTTCCTCTGTGCCAGCTGAGACGATCTTATGTTTGGACACAAAATGCCATCTCTATTATCCTTTGAAACATTTAAAAAAAAAAAATTTGTGTTTTGGTTAGGCGTCGTCAAAATTCGACTATCCCTTTCAGGCATCTTTTAGATATGCCACTGAGATGATCTTATGTTTGTACACAAAATGCCATTAACGAGAAGAGTAAACAAACTGCTAGGCAGATTTATCTATTTAGGATGACAATATACATAATATATTGCATCATTACAACACACTCGATATTCTCTTAAACAAGAGACAGAAAGACTCGAAATACAACAGATGAAATTCTATTCTGTCACATACGAAATGGCAGCAAATGCCTTTGTAGTAGTAATATTAGTATTAATCATAATACTAACTAGTCGGTGCAGCAGCGATAGATGACAAACTTCTCCATAGTACGGCCACATTCAGAGCAAACCACCCTCTCTGGGGTGTAGCCGTGCTCTGGCAGAATGAGGCTGTTGCAGTGTTGCTCAGATTGGATTCCGATAATCTCTTCCATCAGCGTAGTCACAAACTCATCGGGGTGATCAACTCTATGGCTCCATTGATTGTAGTACTCTAAGACTCTTATCAGAATATCACCTTCGGCCTTAGTCATTTCATAGGGACCCCTGCTGAAAGCAGCCCATCCTTGTTCACTACTATCATAGGTGAGCAGTGTCATGACTTCCTGCATAATTGTATCATTCTCGGCAATCACGCCTTGTTGAAGTTTGGATTTCCACATGCTCATCAACCTCACCCAGAACAACCAGACATAATCATAGGGCTCATTTTTTGAACAAGTGTGGCTAAGTTTTTCCTTGTCAATGGTTTCGTGGCATCTTCTCACTTTTTCCTTGTGATTGCTCTTTCCCACATAAAGCATTTCCACCGGAACTCGCAACGCATTTGAAATGGTTCGTATTAAAGATGTGAATCGTCGAATCCAGTCAATGTCCTCTCCACCATACAAGCATATAATTCTGTTTTCTTCAACCTGTGTCAACAAAAGAAAAAGGGTAAAAAAGATTGATCATTGTATGTGATACGAATATGACGAGTTGTGGGGGGAAAAATGGTATACATACCCAATCAGGGATGCGTGAATCAATGGAGTCTGCTAGAAGTTCAATGTTCCAGGTACTTTCTGCCCATAGAGCCATTTCCCTCTGTCTAGTGAAGGGAAAAGCAGGACTGCCCCAAATCCACATTACAGGCAAAGCATTGAGGTTCGACACTCTTCCTTGTGGATCCAAGACAACGAGCATAGGCATGTGAACGAAATTCCAGACCTCCCGGATGTACCTAATGGCCACTGGATTGACCAAGGTAGGGTGATCCACTGAGTACCAAGGCATAGAGTTACGAAGGTCCACAAATTGCCTCTCCTCTGATGGAGACATTATCTTCGCTTTGCCAACTATGGGAAGCCATAGGACCTCGTACTCATGTCTCATCGTCTGTTGGTTGTAAATCATATGGAGAATGTTGAGCTCTTCCTGGGGAAGTTCAAGGTCTGAGATCAATAGCAGCGTATACTTCAACCTCAGTACCTCAAGCCGCTCCTATCATCAGGCAAAGGTAAAAAAGGATAGTCATTTTTATGCATAATAATTCAGAAAGATAAAACAAGATTTTTGTGCTATATGGAACAAGGAAACAACATTTATCTTTCTCGTCCCGTCAAAGAGTGGCCTTTGATCAGCTTTCGCTAGAATCAAGGCTGACAGTATCTTCCTGTTGTCAATATGAGACGTTTCAAAGAGTTTCTTCAGTGTGTTGAATTCATTATTATACATCCAAGTTCTCTCTGCATAACGGTGCAGTCATTTAGTGATAGTATGAGTAACTGTAATTCGAGAAAAAAAGTAGAAAGTTGTGCAATGATTCTGTTCCCATGTTCCCGTTATTGACTCACCAATCGCTTTATTACAGTACTCGTGCATATGCTTTAGCTTATGAGCTAGACTTAACATCTCCCAGGACTCAGAAGCTGCATACCTGATTTCCAACAAAATTATTTAATTGTCAATAAGTTTAAGAATTCTAATTCATCTCTGCTTCTGTTTTCATATAGTCAATTAGGCACAAAAGGAAACATACTCGAGACTGCTGCCGGCAAGGTTCCATATTATTGATGCACAAGCCAAAATGCTCCTTATGATCCAGTAAACAGAGCTTGCAATGTGAGCCTGGGCCTCTTCCATTTCTAGAGAATCTCGGCTAATGAGATGAGAGGAGAGTTCCTTGAATTCTATAATGGTATAAGTCAAATTCAGCACAGCATTTAAAAGATCTTCCACTACGTCAAACATCTTTTTCAGATCTTCCCTGTGTTCCATTGTTTCAGGTAGATCCTTGAGAGCAACAATATCCTTGCCAAGTGGATTCTTCGTGCGAAGGTGCTCGACCAGCCAAAATTCACCATAGTTGACAGAAAAAGCAGCAACAGTAATGACCACCTTGGCATCCCAATCGTAGTTTGACAGTCTGTGTAGGAGTCCAATGGTTGATGAATGTGCTTCTGCTCCTGTTGTGCAAATTATCTGTTGCATTGAACATTCATAATCTTGAGTCGATAAATGAAAACACAATCATTTATAAAATTCCCAAATTCAAGTCTGTGCCTCCGCATATTCAAGGTCTCTATTACTAGTCTAGACTGAGCATAAAAGAAGCAGAAATTCTATACACCTTAGATGAAATTATGTTTATCAATTTAACAATCTCTGAGTCATGGTAAGCACTCTGAAACGGCTTGTCAATTAGTTGCCCGCGTATCAGGATATCCTTGACTATACAGAGAAGTGGCTTGACATCAAGATGCTGATGGAGTGAAGCATCCGTGTCCATAACTTGCTTGCTCAAACTAGTATCATCAGTCATAAAATGGCAATCACCAATGGTCAGGTGCTCTCTGCCAGCAGGTGGTAGAGCTGCAGTAGCGGTAGTTGTAGTAGGGTGATGACCTGGGCTGACCTGGGCTACAGGTGCCACTTCATGGGAAGAGGAAGACATTAATTCTGCAAACACAAAGAAAGGAATTACAAGAAACAAATATTTCTAAGGAAGCAAGTGCCTGTCTTGGTGTCGTCCATTTGGGGTTTCCTCCAGGCCTGATATAGTCAAGTACCTTGCTTCCACATTGGTCTAAAATCCAAGAGGGGGTTTGGAATTCAGTTCTAGCTTTTCATTACAGTAAAAAGAATGAATGAGCCGTATCAAAATTTTGGGACAATTTGAACATTTTCATGCATCCCACTGCGTGATACATGTTTTCCTGTAAGTAATTCCACGTTAAGAGCCGAATTTTGTGTAGCATATCAACAGGAATATGCAGTAAAACTTTAAATACACTGATCTTGGAAGGGGAAGTTATATATTCACTGACATATTAAGATTCTTGACGGGAGTGTAATTAATCATGCTCTCTTTTAAAGAAATCAACTTTTTCGTTTCAATAAAAAGGAAAAATGTTACAATTAATGCAAAGAAACAATTTATTACATCAGTAATCTTACATTAGCAAAGATTAAGGTGGGGCATCTGAAATTCTTAAGGTAGGATTAGTTAATCTTGAAAGTCTTATAATTTACTTGATTCTTGGGTTTCAAAAGGTTTAAAGTGAAGTCACAGAATTCCTCTATATATATTATCATTATTACCACGTAAGCTTCCTATACTCTCGTTCTGCAAAGACTGTTCACCTTTTGAATTCTAACCATGGAAACTTCCCATTGATAAATGGATTTCGCATACCAGAACTCTTCCGATCTGAAAAGTAAATTGAAAAATGAATATGTTTGCTTTCTAAAATAATTTATAGACGACGGTGCAGTTAAGCATTTCTACCCATGACCAAGTGATATAGAAAAGCAGTTCTCTCTCAGACACAGAAAAGGTATCAAAATAAAAGAAATTATCTATTCATAAACTACATCACATCTCTTCTCTATCTCTTCTCTATCTATTTCTATTCATCAGCTACATCACATCTCTTGTCTATCTCTTCTCTCTATCTCTCT
>CAVNYN010277477.1:0-10771 GCA_963692815.1 Nyctanthes arbor-tristis
CTTCTAAGTAATCAACTATTGATCAAAAAAAAAGTGGGGCAATCAGACTTTCATAAACCCATAAACAAGGTTCAATATTCATTCTTAACAATCACCCCATCAGAGTCACAAAACCCTTATTCCTAAATAATCCAATCACAAAACTCTTACTTTTAAATAATCAACTATTTCTGAAAATAAGTTGAGCAATTAGATTTTCAACAACACATAATCACTGTCCGATGCTGTTTAATGATGCACATCAATGGAAGTTGATTTTATTTTAGTTTCAATATGATATATTTTTTATTTTATATATAAAAATAAGGTATTTATTTGATTTTCAGATAAAAACTGAGTTTAATGTTGAGCTCTCAGTTTCTTCTTTAGTGTGTTTAATGGCTAAGCCCGGCTGAGTAATAATTATTAACTGGATTAGTTGAGGGGCTGAGTTTTTTGAAGTAACAACAGAGGCAAATTTGTGGAACTAAATCTCCATACTCAAGATAGTTTTTAACATATTACAGAAAATATGTAACATCATAAGGCGATAAAGCAAGGCATCTTAATCATAATTCAAAAGAGCAGTACCCCAAATGAAGAGCCTGAAATGCTTGAATCAGAATGTCGTGCCAGGGGAAAAAAACAAGAAAAGCTATTCTTGATTTCAACAGCTTTTTACTTAGTGATGATACTAGTTGAGGAGGAGTTTACAATTTGACTAGTGGGCAAATTTGCAACTCTCACTGTGAGTAAGTTACAGAACAGAACAAGAGTTCAAGCTAAGAAAAAACGAAGTGCTAAAATCCTCAAACCCACAGAGCAATAACCACTACCAACTGGAGATTATGTTTCATGCATGGTAATTACCATCTGTGTTGTTCGTCTACGAAATCACAGACATACAACTACAGTGTGCCGCTATTGATGTAGAAATTCTACTAACAAGAAAACAACAGAATCCAAACCATTCTACAATGTCCATACCTTCAAAAACTCCACAACCTTGGCCATTAACAGGTGCAGTATAACATTTCAACATATAACATTTCAAAATTAAAAAAAAAAAAAAGAAACCAGTCCTCAACTACCACAGTTCAAAATTTCATCAGATTTTAAACATATAATCTGTCTTTAACATATAACATTTCACATATTCAATCCCTTTTTAAAAACCATTAAAATAAAAAATTTAAAAATGCCAGAACTCACACTCTCTCCAATCGGGTCTAAGGCTTACCTTATGAGGCAGAACACCGGCGTGCACTGAAAAGGGAATTGGGGACAGCAGCGGAAGATTGCACGTGGCCGCCGATTCGAAAGATCGGAAGAGCGTCGTGTAGGACGAACCACAGGTCTGCTTCTTGGATTTTCTTTGGGGGGTTTGTCCAGAGTTATACGCGCAGATGTGAGTTGTTTGACGATTTTCGCCAGAAATGGGTGGTTTCCGGTGCTTAGACAGAGGGCTGAAAGGTGGAGAGAGGGGGGAGAGAGAGATGTAGGTTTGGGGTGAGGATTTTGCGTCGGTTGCCATTGTGAGCCAGCCGTCCGGTTTCTTCACCTCGCCGGAAATATGGTATCTCGACCGGGGGGGAGCGAGAGAGAGAGAGAGAAGAACGGCGGGCTATGAGAGAGACAAAATTGTGAGGGGTCTGAGAAGCGTTTTTGAATTTCAAATTTTTCAACATTTTTTTTTTTTAAATAACACCCAGCGTGTCACACCAGGTCGGACGCCAGATCAGCCTCTGGAGGGGTATCCACACCAGAGGCTGGGAGGAGATCAATTTCGAGCAATCCGCTCTTGTAAAGGTCCTTCAGGTGCTTAAACCATTGTCAAATCCAAGAGGGACATGCCAGACTGAAAATTTTTTATAATTTAAATAGAATTGTTTTTTTTTTTAAAATATATATATGCCTTTAATTTGATTTTTTTCCATTCTAGCCCATGTCCAAAAACATTTCTAGATCCACCATTGCCTTGAACTTAAGGCTCACGAGCAAGGCATATGACATTAAAAGCATCTGACTTAGTCGAACACCACTCCCTTAAACCCCATTCAACTGCCATTTGCCCTTGTTGCAGCAGCATTCTACATTCTCCATGATGGGGCGACACCTCACCCAAACCCACCCACGAGCATGCCAGATTCCCCTTTTCATCTCGGCATACCACCCGTTCCTTCTTGACGGCCGCGTCTACATTCACCTTCGCTCACCCCTTTGTTGGCGATATCGGCCACCGTCTGTCTAGGGAAGTCGAGAATACTCCAGTAGATAGTCATGTCATGTGCAACCCGAAACAGAGTATAAAACTCCACCGGCTGTACTCCTAATTCACCCACATTCCTAGCATGCCAGCTCCGCCATAGCGAGACAACAAACCAGCCCAAAAACTCCCTGTTTCCATTCCTCCATACCTGGCTCCAAAATTAATTCGCCAGATCGGACCACCCTCGCGCCTCCTCACAGTCCCCAAACTCACTATTCAGCCACCACCGATTCATCACCCCACCAATGCATTTGTGGGAAAATACATTTTTAAATGAGAAAGTAGTAGCTATAGCCTATAGGTATGAAAATACATTTGTTCAAAGAAGAAGAAGAAGATGATGAAAGATATGAAATTATAGCTCCCCCGTCTACTTAGTTACTGTCGATGATTTTGATTTTTTGAAAATTGATTTAAAAAGTGAATTTTTTGGGATTATGTATAATTGATTTTAAAAAAAATAAGTCAAAACTTGTCTCACTTTAATTAGAAATGGAATTGCATTATCCTTCGTGAGAAAGAAAGTGCGGTCCGATTTTCAATCCCAAACGAAAAATCAATAGAAATAGTACTTTTTAAATAGTATTACATTCGTGTTTGTTCGTGTCGTGTTCTTGTAAAAAAAATACAGTCTTGTCAGATCGGAAGAGCACATGGTGTGGTGATGCCTTACGGTGTTTTATATTTTGATCTTGAATCTCACATCATTAGCATAACGTGTGGATGTGTGATATATATATATATATATATATCATACTGCATCAAATAAACTTATCATGATTCTTTTAGATGGCGTGCGATATCTCTGTGTCGTGTGTGTGCGTTTTGTTCCTATAAAAAAAAAAGTACTATATCAAGCCTACAACGGTAGTCCTATATTCCTTTTTTCATCCGTTCTAAAATATTCCTTTTTAAAAAATAGTTGAAATATTACTTCTATCCCAATTATTTGGTCCCATCCTTTTTGGGATGTCCTAAATATAGGTCTCATTTCTATATTAAAAAGTCTAACTTGCATTACTTTACAAATATATTCCTATTTAATACTTTAATTATACCTATCAATTTTGAATTCAACTATTAAATAGGGACAATTAAGAACATATATCACAAAATTTACCTTTCTAACATATTTATTAATCCTTGTGAAAAACAAATGAGACTAAATAATCAAGACAGAGGTAATGTTATTTTTCTTACATGTCAGTATTTAGTGTGCATTATTAATAAAGTAGAATTATTAAAGTTTAATAATTAATAAATGAAAATAGTATAAGGGAAAATGATATTAAATTTATTTTTTTAATATTATTAAATTAGTTTTTCTTAATCTCTGATTCTTTGTGAAAATAAGAAAAGGACTATACTTTTGTGGAACAAGGTAGAATGTAAATTCAATTTTCTTCAAACAAATACAGTTAAAAAAAAAAAAAAAAGGTGACAACTCTACTTGTACGTTAAAAAAAAGAAAAATTACACACCATCCATACCCATCTGTCTCCAATGTGATAATTATAAATTTAAAAAATGACCTGTTATGTGAAAAAACACGATTACACCAGTAAAAATTCAGTGACCGGCATTATTTATAAACAACCCATGTTGTTATCTCTAGTCTTGAAGGGTTTTTCTTGCTTACGGCTAAAAAATGAGATTGAATATCATTTTTTATTATTATAAAGGGGGACGGGGGAGGAGATGGTAGGTATTTAAACTCAGGTTACTCAGGTAAGGAGTCAAGTAATTTTCCACTCAAACTGCTCCTTAATACCTGAATATCATTTTCAAATAAGAGCATAAAGATGTAATCAATCAAGATGCATCATTGTCTCGCCATGACGGTTTCTTTAACACCTTCAAAGCATTATTAACAATTTAACATACCAAAGTCGAGAAGAGACATGCTAAATTTGAGAAATTATTTCCTTTCAAAAAAAATATTTGAGAAACGATTAGCCGTATTTTTTTAATTAAATAAAAAAAGAGACAGGAGTAGAATGTGTCGACATTCGTCTCGATTTCAAGAAAAGCATTAAAAAACTCGATGATGATATTATCAATGACTCATCATTCAATGTATAGTACTTAATATATACGTGTCACACAACCGTTTGGTAGGTGGGGTGGGTGGTTGTGTCATATTGTGGTCTTTTCGAATATACCATTTGTCAAAGGCTGCGCATAGCGTTTTATTACAGCAGGTTCAATGCCCAAGCACGTGGTGGTGAATGTCAAGACAAAAAAGAGACAGACTGTATGACATTTAGAGCTTATTTCTTTTTTTTTTATTTTCTTTTTCGTGTAACCACTTTTCAATTATTTAGAGCTTATTTGATCCCCTTTATTCTCTTAATTTATAAATTTACTTACTAATAATTTGACATTTAATTTGATAATTATTCAATTATAATCACATATTTCACACCCTTTTACATTTTCAATACACATTTACATTTCTCCTCATTATAAATTCCCCAAATAAATAGGATCAAACAAGCTCTTACATAATTTTTTCATCATTTTTTCTTCTTCATATCACATGTAAGATCTAAAAACACATCTTCATCTATATATTTTTCATTACTATTTTATCATCATTTTTGAATTTCTATCTATATCTCTCTTCTTTTTCACTTGTCCCTCTCTTTTTTCCCTACGTCTCTTTCGATTCCTCTTCAATTAAAATAATCCACTTCACTTTATATCTCTCCTCCAAACCACCCATACCCTTGACTACCCCATTAGAGATGCTCTTATCTGGAAATCACTTTTCCATCAATGTGGTTGGGACTTATAAGTGGTTGGTTTCTAAAGAGTCAGACCAAACTCCATACACGGAGCCCAACAGCCAATAAAATACATTTATTGGCTCTCGGGCTCCGCATATGAAGCTCAATCTGTTTTAATAGCCGGACTTGTGTACGTCTTTTATCAACCTTGCGCAATTTTCATGATGCTTTATGGCTACTTATTCCATGTTTGGATAGAAATTAGAATAATTCTAAACTTTCAGTATACAATGTATGTGTTCTATGTGATTATCATTGATTTAAAAATGATATATTATATGAAAAATAAGATTCTATTAAATATGCTGTGTGTAAATATTATTTTCGTGTATATGAAACAGTATTCTATCAATTAGTATTATAAGAAAATTTTGAACAATTCTTTGGTCGGTTAAGAACTGCTCTCTCTTTTTAAGAGCGGATAAAATCGACTAAACACACCAAACATACTAACCCTACCAAACCTGGAGTCCGTTTCTCCTATTCACTTTGGGAGGGGTTACACCGCCTACTTTTAATGTGACATACACATAGTTGACACACATAGCGGCCATGTATGCTCTAAGTCTGGCCATGTGTGCGTCACGTCTGAAGTGGGCGGTGTAACCCCCAAAAACAGTCGGTGGGTGAACAAAATTCACCAAACCTGGTCGATTTCAAAGAATACAAAAAGATGAGGTCCACCCTCCCGCCAGGGGGAGTCAACTGTAGGAATGTTCAACAAATACTAAGTATATGGTGTTGTAATAGCACCAGTAATGTGATATAACATCAACATGTTATCACAACGTTCTCAGATCACATAAGAGGCTGATATTATATAACATTATCTGGTGCTACAACAATATCAGACGTCTAGTGCTTGAACATTTTCAGGTCAAATGATTATATTTGGCTAGTTTTTCAGTTTTCTTGAATACAAACCAAAATTCTCCCTTGAATTTCAGGTTTTTATACTCAGTTCTAGGTCCCTTATCTTTTCATCTTTTAGTGTTTAAGTTCTCTTAACCTTTAATTTCTAGCAACAGATCGGAAGAGCATATGCATTTTAAATATGCATCAATCAACTATATAACTCGCATCATAATTATTAAAAAGAAACTTTTAAGATGCAAAAAGTTCAACATTTGTTTAGTGAAGTGCAGCGAGAATGCGAGATGAAGGCTATGTAATTATTTTCGAAGGATATGAAATCTTAACACAAGTTTATATTAAACTTACATTTTTATTTGAGATTATTTGCAACTGCATAATTCATTGCTTTTAATTTCTCTTAGAAATGTTTGTGATAACTAAAATTATAGTTAGGGGCTGTTATTTTGTGCTACTTAGGGTCCAAAAAAATGTTGTAAGATGTTGAAAATTTATCACAAAGAAAAGAACATTTGATTTCAAAGGGGAAAAAAAAGAGGAACCTCACAGAGTTCCTTTTTGTTGCTATCAAGGTCATTATCAAGTAGCTATTAACAAATTTAATATCAAGTAACCATTGACAAAATTAAAGTTGAGAGATATGACGCCATAAAGTTAGAAATCAGCAAAAATTCAAACAATATCAAATAAAACCTAAATTTAAATAACCCAAGCTAAATCACTCAAAACTCCAAGAACTCAGATTTGTTTGATAGCGACGGATATAATTTAAAAAAAATAATTATGAAAAGATAAAGAAGATGTGGTTTAGTAAAAGATAAGGACGATACGGTGACCTTACCATAAATTAGGAAAAATTTAGAAAAGATAGTTAGGAAGAGATAAGGGAGATACAATGAAGTAGATAATTCAAGAAAAAAATAAGAAAAAATATATAATTTCACATATAACGTCATTAGTGATGTCATCAGAATCCTTATAAAGCCAGACCAGTGGCGGAAAAAATCATGTCATACTAACTTATCTTATTATTATTACTACTAGATTTTTCAACCAGCAAGTTGCACGTGCATAGTAACAAAAACTAAAAAAATTGAGGGCAGAAAAGAAAGATAACGTCCACATTATTTTTCAGTATAATACTAAACTTGAATTTTTTTTATTGTTATTGAAGGAAGAAAGTTTTATTCTTATTATATTTCTAACTATTTATAATTAAAAAATAAATAGCAAAATAACTATACTTTAAAAAACAGATAATATAAAATTAGGAATCAATTTGCTGTTAAATTTTCACATTACATAGTATAAGTATGATTAATTAATTTCCATAAAACAATAATTTTCTGTTAAATTTTCGCAAAATATAATATAAGTATGATTAATTAATTTTCAAGAAAACAATAGTGGCAATGAATAATTTATATAACTATACTTGTTTTCCAGAAAAAAATCAATAAAACCATAGTTCGTCAAATTAATTCGAGATTTTTTTTTAAAGAACTAATCGTGAATTGTTGCAGCATGCTTAAAAAAATTTCAAATGTTTATTATAATATTTCTAGCAAGAGTAGAGTGTGTGTGTTGTGTGTGTGAGAGAGAGAGAGAGGGATCAATTCATATTTTTAATTCAGATGTAATAAAATAATCAATTATGGGTAAAGGAATGGTAAAAAATAAAATAAAGTAAAGTAAAATGTTGAAAAAAAGAAAAAAATTTCCCCACGACACAAGTGTTAGAATTGTAATCTGAATTAAAAGTGCAATTCAAGCTCAAACATAACACGACACTCAATTGAAATCTTCAGTTGATAACCTAAATTAAAAATCAAGAAAATTTTTCTTGATTTTTAATTTTAGGTCAAGAATAGGGATTAATTAAGAAAATAAAAAATTTAATTCAAATATTCTAAAAAATTAATTAAAATAAATTATTAAAGATATACAAAGGATTAAGAAAAAAAGTCCTACATAAAAACGAAAGGTAGCAATCATGAAAATGGATTAAGGAAATAAAAAGAAAATTAATTCAAATCAACAATTAAAGATAAGGAAGAGAAATATTAAAAGATTTGAATTTCTATAGGTAGATTGAAGCCATAATTAGATAAAGATTTCAGGATAAGGCATAAAGAGAAGAAATTAAGGAAATTTGAATCCAACACAAACATAATTACAGAAATTAGAAGATAGATTAGATCAATATAGATTTCGAAAAAGAAAAGATAAGAAAGATGCAATAAAGAAGACAATTCAAGAAAAAATAAAAAATATAATTTCACAAATGATGTCATTAATGACATCATCAGAATCCTTATAAAGTCTGACTATTGACGGGAAAAACTATGCCAAATAAACTTATCTTATTATTAACATATAGATTATTGGACATAATAATATTATTCAATTTTATATATGCTAATTATTACTAATTAAACAGATTTTTTTTTTTTAATTTAAGATACGTAGTACGAATTGATTTAGCGGATCCAGAGCTTACACACACACATAGAGGCGACATAGAGGAGTGGATAGTAGGTATGATTCGAATTCTAGACCTATGCTAATTCTTTTTTATTCTCAAATTTTGTCCGTAATCTTTTTTACATATTCACACATTTCGTCCCTTTCACCATTTTTTTCAATGAAATGATGCGTTAGTGAGGGGCAGATGAGAATAAAATATGGGTAACTCCACTGTATGTCCTTAAACTTTCGGTTTTGACAAAATTTTGTCCCCACTCTTTCTTCTATCGCTTTGTCCCCAATTTTTCATCTTTCATATATTTATGCATTATGTCTCTAATATTAAATTCTGTGGATAGTGTATAATTGATCAAATGTTTGATTGATATCTTTTTGGCTATATGTTCAACTATGTTGAAATGAGCTTAAATGGACAAGGGAATGAGAAGTGTGGTTAATTCGTATGGAGGTAAACGAGTGTAGTTTTAGAAGGAAGTAAAAATGAGCTTTCTCACAAATTATCACATATTGTCCCTCACTAACATTCCATTCCGACACCATACATCGGGCACGTTATGATACCATATGAGCCATGTGGCGTGCAGTGGTGTACGCCACATGTACACCACATGGCTATATGGCACCATAACGTGCCCGCTGTATGGTGTTAGATCAAAATTAAATATATTGTCCTAAACAAACAAAAAACTTGATGAAAATTGCTCTTCCGATCTATAGAAAAATTGATGAAAATTGCTATTTGGGGCTTAATGCGTGAATATGTAAAATAATGAGAACAAAGTAGTAAGGGAAAAATGGGACTATATTGTTCCAAAATTGAAAGTTTGGAGATGTAGAATGAAATTGTCTAAGTTTTATTCTTATTTTGCCCCTCACTAACATGACACTGGACGGAAAAATTAACAGACGGGACGGAAATTTTTCTCACTAAAGGCATGTTCTAAGTGCCATGTAGGCATTTTGTCGCCACAATAAATTACTTCACTGTCCATTGAGCCATTGCCTCTCATTTACAGAATTCAACTAATCAGTTTTTCTTCCGCAGAGTCTTTTATTATCATATATTAATTATTATTCCTTGTGAGATAATCTAGGTGTTTGTTGGGTGGTTGAAGTTACTTGACAGATTTTGTATGATCTTTCAACTAAATTCAGGATTGCTAACTCACTTAAAATTCAGCTAAATGTTCACATGTAAAGATGAACCAACTCTGAATTTGCATCATAAGCCATATATTTATCAGCCTTCCTTCAATTTGGTATCTAAATTCTCTTCTTGCGTAATTTGACATTTCAACTCCACAGTTCCTCTCAATTGATTTAAATTGATTGATTGTTTTAAGTTCTTTTTCATCCAATCCAAGGTCTAAACTTGTCTCTTCTTCCATTTAAAATTTATTCCATAACTTTTATACAAGAGCTACCATTAAAGTTTGGATTTTCTTTGCCCTTGAATGTGTAATTGAACTGTCTAGTACATGAACCAAATTTTGCCTACCATGATTCTCATTAGGGAGAGTCTCCTCCTCTTTTGGTTGCCGAAAATAACAGGTTTTAACTGCCTGGCTACCATTTCTGGCAGCAGGGGGAATACCCCCTTTTTTTCCTTTTTCTTTTTTTTTTATTATTTCTAAATTTTTTATATTTTTGAAATTTTTTGTTTTTTAATTTTTAAAAAATAAGGGATATGATAGTAATTTAGTTGGGGAGTTAACGGAAAGAACCTAACATGTGAATTAATGAAATATTGGGGACTCAACATATTGAATAGAAAAAGTTGAAGATATAGGTGATATTAACTCCAACGGTTGAGGACGAAATGTTAAATTAACCAAAAAAGGAAAAAAAAAAAAAAAGGGAATCATCACCATCACTTTCTATCAAAGTACATGGCTAACATTATTGTTCGGCGTTTTGCATTAATTTATAGAACCTGTCCAAACCGGATCACGCCGGGATGTTTATCGTTTAGTGTTTACGTAATACAAGTTGACTCGGTATATCCTACGTCATGCCATTACCGTCATGCCAACCTCATAAATCAATGGCGTCCACACTTTAAATGCTCTTCCTCACAAGTACTGCTACATGAACCGCCAAAAAAAAAAGAGTACTGCTACATGAAAGTCTTCCACATAATGGTGTCATTCCGTTACGTGGTGTAGTTTTTTGAGAAATGTTATATGTAGCATTTTTTGTACGAGTCTTTCTAAAGAATCAATCATTAGTTTTTTAAAAATTTTACTTTTATACCACTAGTTATATAGATTGGACATATGTCATTAATTTGTGAATTACTATATTTTGATATTAATGCATGAACTAACATAATGGTGCAATGTGTCCTATCTATGTAGATAAACACTAGTGGTAT
>CAVNYN010277496.1:0-12251 GCA_963692815.1 Nyctanthes arbor-tristis
CTCTCTCTCTCTCTCTTCCACTATGCTTTACTCCACATTTTCATTATTTTCGACTCACTTTTTCATTATCATTTCCCACACCCTTCAACATCTTATATACTACTATTTTATTTTTATTTTATCATCTTCTCTACAAAACAACTTTTGCTACTTTTGGTATTCTAGTCAATAGAAAACTCACAATGATTTTAGAGCATCTTCAATGCTAAAGGTCCATTGGAGCTAATGTGGCAAAAAAATAGATCCTGTCTTCTGTTGTGTGGCATGCGGTCCATTTAATTGACAGAGTTTCACATTTGGGTGTCTCCCATGGGTGTAGGAAAAATTCTAAAAAGAGGTGACCTCTCCCTACACGCATGACCCTCTGTTATTGGAAAATCTCTAATGACAGGGGACGATGTGTTATGACCTCTTCGTAAAGGGAGAGGTCTCTCTATAAAAGGATTCTATATGTAGTGTGCATTTTCATCAAATAAAATTCTAATAAAATTATAGCACAATTTCATCACACAGATCGGAAACTCCATAACCGGCTGGAACACTGTCCAATTTTTTTCTCAAAACCCATAAACTCCAAAACCGAGTTGGTGCTTGAATCAAAATACTGAAAATATCAGAGCCCAAAAACTTCATTTGTTGTCTGGCGTGAAGAAATTGCAAGGTGGAAATGTCTGAGAACTGCAGATGGAGATGAAACCAAAATCTTTTGTTTTATACTACAGGTAGAGTTTTGGATCTGTAAATATAGATACAAGTATGTAAAGAGAGAGAATTAAAGGGAGAGGAGGAAAGAAGGTTGGTGAAGATAAAGTGGGAGAGAGAGAAGCAACCACAACCACCGCCTGAATCTTGCAGAGGGAGAAGAGGAAATACAATTAAAAATTTAGATTTTGATGACTCATCAGGTCCGACGCCGGGTCCAGTTCCAGACCTGGTGCTTGACTCATTACCATTTTTTTGCAGCCAACTCATCTAGAAGACAGCCAGCTCAACTGCATTGGAGGGGCTTTTTTTGTGTAAAACGTCCATTTGCTGATGTGGCCATCACTTTCCCCACAACCCTCTCAAGCATTTAAGATGCTCTTAAGGACTGACTCCGTTTTAACAATAGTACTTTTGTTACTTTAGTCAATAGAAAACTCACAATGTATTTAATGACTCTAATTTTGCAAATAATGTTATTTATTTAGACTAGAGATCGGTCTCGAGTTTAGTTGTCATCTCATTATTGGTTATTAAATAAATGAGGACCTTCATATATTTATGCATATTAACTCATCTTCTAATAAAGTGATACTAACTAGACTGTAGACCTAGATAAATAGTATCACTGTAATTTCACAACAAATTGGGCTCTTTTAACAATAGTACTTTTAATATTTTAATCAATAGAAAACTCACAATGTATTTAAGACTCTAATTTTACAACAAACTGAGCTCTTAAATTTATACGCTGATTCAGAATTTCGCCAGGTAGGATGGAATAACTATTTTGAAGTATTAGAAATTTGCTCCGAGATGGCTCCAACTCATTATGTCAGCAACGAAAGTAAACTTGTATATCTACTGACTACTTGTAATAATCAATTCATTACTTATGTTATGGTCCCACATTCCATTATCAAAACCACAAGAACAGAGTGAAAAAAATGTAAGAACCAACATTAGATTGATGAATTCAAGATTGAGTTTAGTCAAAGTCTCCACAGTAGTTTTCGTAAATGGTCTCTTTAGCAAAATGGATCAATTCATTTGATAATCTTTAGTCGATGAAAAATATGTCAAATGAAGATCTGAAACTTCTTCAAAACAAAAATTCCAAGAATGACATATATGATACGTCAAATATTTCGAAGACACCGGAGTACTTTAAAAAATTTATACAGCTTTGCCGATAAAAGTCCTTTAATTACTTACAATATTATTGCATGAAACCTTCACTTTACAACACAGAGAGAGAGAGAGAGAGAGAGAGAGAGGCCAAAAGCCACTAGAGATTATCAACAAAACTGTACATAAGTAGCTGTCTTCAAGCCAATCATTCCAACACCTTTGTTTCAACCTTTACTGCTTGATTCTCTGGTTTCGACTCGTCTTGACAATTCCTAATAGGTTGCATCTCTATTTTCTTCATGACCTGCCTAGGCATCACTTCCAGCAAAAAGTTTCCCCCATTCCATGTACTTGCAGAGATCTTAAATATTTGGAAAGTAACGTGTAATTTGTAAGAGAAGAATATTGGGACTGTAAGTGCCATTGTCGCGACGGTGAATATTGCTTGGAGCAGAATATACATAAACAAGCGATTCTGGTCCCCAAGCAACCCACTCAAGCGCCACCATATGTTATTTGCCTTCTGTGCTTTTTTGGAGAGTTCCCTATTAGAACAGGGAGGAGTTAATAGGATTACACAGTGTGTGTGTGTGTGTGTGTGTGTGTGTGAGAGAGAGAGAGAGAGAGAGAGAGAGAGAGAGAGAGATGACAACCTGTAGGAAGTCATGACTTCAGGGTCTCGCAGAAATCTTTGTCGTCGTAGAACATTTACAATGAGAAAATAAAGAACCTGCCATACAGTGTAGGCAGCTAGAGGAACAAAGAAAAGCCATGTCCAGAGATATGATTCGTTTTCAACATAAGGCCATGAGGGTCTTCGGGCAGATCCCGCAGGATGCATGGCTTCAAAAAAATCTGGGTCCCACCACCGGATTGTGAAAAAAACCAGCCCTGGAAGGCAGATTTTTTTTTTTTTGTTCATTGCAAATTTGAGACGATCTTCACTAATATCAAGTTCACGCCGCAGACAAACTTGACAAAAATTTCATGAAAATCTAGAAAGCGAAGGGATAAAAGTTGTGCTTCTTAGGTTTTGTAAGAAAACTTAGGGGAGATCATTTGGTATAATGATAGAGACAATCATGTGACTAGTGTGTTCAAAATGCTTCAATGCTGGCCTCCTTTGGGAAAAATAACAGAAGCATGAAAGATTTCCATCAACTGGTGAAATTTATGTGAAAATATAAGAGCCACATTTATCATTTCACGAGTATCAAACCAAGTCAAAAATCTCAGTAATTGAAAAACTATTAGACTTCTGAATAGAACTACTTTTTTTTGACAAGGTGAATAGAACAACCTTGATGCAAGTGTTCAGACAGCAAATCACCATGGGAAACCTCGTAATTTCAATATAATTTCTTAGTATTAAGGGAAATAAGCAATCATAGATAATGTCAGATCCTTAAGAGCACAAAGGTGAGAAATGGGAATAGACCAGGAAGTTGAAATAAAAAATATATATACAGCTGCAGCAACTTAAAAGCAGTCAAAAGCAATAGAAACCAAAATGTAAATGAAAGAGGCATGTCATTAAAAGTGAACTAGATCACCATATTCATATTTCAGAAAGCATATACCAAACATGAATGAGAAAATTATCGTCAGCTTGAAGAACACAAACCCAAAAATAAATAAAAGTAAGAAGCAACTTTACCAGGCAAAAGATGTATGAAGACACTAACAATTTTGTCCATTGAGTTGAAAACTAAGCTACAACTCCATACAATCAGTGCCCATGCCAATGGCCCCTGCAGCATACTCATGTAACTCATAATGAAGACTATAAACACATGTCAAGATGAAACAAGTATACCATAATCCATTGGTTAATTACCTCAGCAAATGAGAAGCACACCATGAAAAGCTTTTCATTTGTTGAATAGAAAAGAAGCATGATCAAGAATATTGTATTGGCGTAGTAGCAAAAGTCCTGCATGACACAAGGAAATAATGGAGTCACCAATGCTTTCCATTCTTTATCGGCAATACACTCCATCCTAAGATCCTAAGCTTGTTTGGGGGAGATTTCTGGAAGTCAAACTCATTCTTAAAGACAAATTATTCAAAAAATAGTCTCTCTTAATCCAATAATTTTTCTTTCATTTTCAACAAAATATTCTCTAAACGATCATTTTCCCAATAAAAATCTCTCACAAACTCACTCTAAACCAGACAATATATTGTGTTGATTCAAAAAATCACTTTCTCATAATCTAATAGATTTTCTTTCATCTACAACAAAATATTCTCTAGAAGTTCGTTTTCCCAATAAAAACCTCCCCCAAACAAACTCTAAACCAGAGTAGATTGTGTTGCCAAGTTTTGAACTTCATATATTAATATATTTATACTTGAATGAGAACGTATTCCTTTAAACAGAGGAGGGTGGGTATCAAATAGATAATTGGCTATTATTACAGAGCATGTTGACGACTTGCAGCTTACCAAAAGATAATAATGCCATTTCTTGTATCGGTAATACATCCATCTAAGAGGAACGAAGATTACATAAAACAAACAATACAAATATCGCACATCTTGTGGTCCTGATCAATCAATCAGCCAATCAAATGACCAATAAGAGAGATTAGAAAACAAATAATGCTTCAATTAACATAGACAATTTTGTGAAGGTAACTCACTTGCACCCAAAATAAAGCAGAAGCCCCCAAAGCCAAGTACACCCAACAGATGTGTCACCTGTATTCCACCAAAAATTCCATCAATTCAACGTCAAATAGAACATATTAATAAGCTGAAAGACTGTCTAAAACTAAAATATATTAAATAAATCATGAATACATAAACACACAATAAATTGCTCACGCATAGCCATCATGTGACTACCTCTTTTTTCAACATAAAAATATACAAGGTTGTAGAATACGAATGCATATGTTTCAGACCTTGTTGATGAATCTTTCATGCTCTTCTGCCTGTTTGGCGATTTTCTCAGCTTGCTTCGACAGAATCTCCTTCGTTTGAGCCACTTTCTGCGCAAAATCATATGCCGCCCACATCAAGAAAGACAATCAAACAAACGCCCAATTCACAGAATGAAGAAATGGGTTTCTAATACAAAAGGAACGCTTGAAAACCAAGTATGGAGGCAGCAAGAAAGCGGGTTAATGACGTGATTGCTCAACGCAAACAGAAGAAGAAAGAAAAGTTTTGAATTATTTGATCAATCAATCATTTCCCGTTTACGTAATACCGCGCAATAAATTAATTTAATACAGATACCTTTGATCGATATTTAAGCCCTTGTTCGACCTTCCCAAATGAATCCTTCACCTCCATCTCCATCATTTCTTCTTCGTTGCTTGCCATTTTCTGCTATGCATTTTGCACCTTGGGAGAGACAATTCACAATTGTATCACATGCTGTATTTATATGGGAATTGAATTTGGGCCAGAATGCCCAGGCTTCGGGTTCGTGTCGATCCGACTCGTAACGTGTCGGGTTTTAGGTCAGCAAGAACGTAACAAAGTAAAAGCATTATTCTAAAAAGCGTAAGACGTAGAAAATTGTCGACTCGACGCTTCAAGCATTGCAAGCTTAAGCGTGCATAAGCAGCGCCTAGGCGATAAAAAGCGTTTTTTATTTCTTTTATTTTTTATTTTTAAAATCAATATAAAACTATTAGGTAATTAAAATTAATATATACCAATTATGTACAAAGACATAAATTGTAAATATATCAATTTAATAAATGACTTTTACTTCAATTTCATAATACAATGTATTTTTCTCACATAAGTCATCCTTTACTTCTCTTTACGACGCTCTTCCGATCTCTTTATTCTTTATTTATTATATGGTAAATTACACTTTCAGAATATTTTTGATATTTATGGTAGCCTTTTAATTTGAGATTAATTTTAATTGGATCTCAAACAGTAAAATTAAAAATAAAAGAGAAAAAAAGAAAAAAATTTAAAAATTGTGGCTTAATTCAAGCCTAGGCGCACTTTTTCCCTGCCTAAGCACGCTTTTTCCACGCATAAACCCGCCTAATCGACTTAATTTTGATTAATTGGTCAAAGCTTTGAGTTGACCCTCTTTTTTCACGCTTTTGCCAAAGCGAGGCGTTTTACCCACGCTTCGTGCATAGGCGGCACTTAGGCGGTGTCTAGGCGCGCTTTTTAGAATACGGATAAAAGATGCTAAATTTTGAGCCAATATATTCCCCTCACGAGGCCCTTACTCCCTTTTGAGACAGTGTTTCTTTTCCGTTTTTTTTCTTTTTTTTTTAATTTTTGTTTTAATTTTGTTTAAGTCTATGTATATGGGTTAATTACACATAACGTCGCAAACTTTTTAAGTAATTATAGATCACGTCTCTAATATTTAATTTTCTTTCTAGATATCCTCAACCTTTTAAGAGCCCCTAATGATGGAAATAATTTATTTCTTCTGTTAAGTTAGGGGTATACAAAAAGCTAAATATTTCAATCTTAAAAAAAAAAAAAAAAAGGAAAGAAAACCCCCGAGGGGGGGTCTTCCCCTTTTTCCGGCAGCCGTTCCGAGAGGGGGAGGGGGGTCTCCCCCTGTGCTATCGGAAATGGCAGCACTAGGCTGCTGGAAATGGCAACCTTTGGATGCCATTTCTAACAGCCATTTTTTTTAAAACATTATAATATTTAATTTTTTGTATTTTACCATAATGACTTCATTCTTAACTTCATAATATAATTAAATTATTAATATATAAAAATTAAACAAATTCATGAAAATGAATAACGAGAAAAATGTTTAAGGTAAACCAAAAACTATTAATCTAATTGATAACAAGTAAATAAAATAAATAAATACTTGAAATCTAGAATTGACAAAAGAAAAGGGGGAAAAAAAAAACTATCCGCCAACTGAAGGGGTTCCACACAAATGGGACAAAATAAATTCGTAGAGCGATGTAGGTGTGAGATGTCCCTCCC
The DNA here is from genome assembly GCA_963692815.1 of Nyctanthes arbor-tristis. Taxonomy (NCBI): domain Eukaryota; kingdom Viridiplantae; phylum Streptophyta; class Magnoliopsida; order Lamiales; family Oleaceae; genus Nyctanthes; species Nyctanthes arbor-tristis. Next base: position 6,775 of record CAVNYN010277496.1, read on the forward strand.
TTTCCCCATTTAATATATAGAAAAATATAATAATTTGAGATAAAACAAAAAATAAATCCTATAAAAAAAGCAAATAATAAATAAGAACAAAAAGTAAACTAGTAAGAAAGATAACAGTACACCTTTCCTTTCGCAGATTTGACGAGGGACATGATGAGGCATGTCATAGAAAAATTTTGTAAGACGTGAGAGTGAGAGGATCGATAGAAAACATGGAAAAGACATTCGTTCAAAGAAAAAAATAATTCAAAAAAATCTCTATAAATCTCATGAGCGGTGGGTGAGACTTTTGGAGACACTTTTTAACTTATATTTTAGTTAGAATTTTTTTCTTTTTTGAAAAGTACAGTTTCAAATCTACATTAAAGCAGTGCAAATGTATATAGATATTTATCATACTGAAACACAGCGCCATGAAAATCAATAATACAAACCAACATATTGTGGAAATACATACTACAATAAAATGTAGAAAATACCCCATATAGAGGAATCGAACCTGAGACCTCTAAGTCCCAGTACCTCAACTTAGCCCGCTAACCAAATGGGTATAAGCCTCATCGGCAACTAGAATCTAAATTCCAAATAAATACACCCCCCTAGTTCAAAAGGTCAATTAATGTTAGATTGTATAAGGTAAAATGTTAGGGTTTTCTTGCACCAATTAACCAAATTATTATATTTTATTGTGGAAGGTTTTATTTAACGCGATTTTGAGGGAGGGAGAGAGTGAGAATTAGAAAGCATGTGAGCCACGTTTGAAGCGACAGACGTAATCCGGCTCACTTCCAGTCGTTAGCATAGAATTCGATAATTTTGAATCTAATGCTGCGGATTCCGATTCATTGGGGAAGGACGGCCTAGGCTTGTCAACCATTGAGGAGAAGTTCTGCAGTAACAATTTCAAAGCTTCCGTTACAAATTCCAATGGTGGCCAGATGGTCCAAAAGAAAAAGTTTCGGAAGAAACTCCAAATTCCCCATAACCCAATAACCGAGAAGGCAGGTGTAACAACTTTCCCAGAAATTGGTGGCCAAGAACTGGTAGAGGTATGGGAATCTTGGCGTCACACACAGAGTTGAGAGTGTTAATTATGATTTGCATGAAGAATTGAATTTTGTGGGGGAAGCTATCAAAACTAAAGCCGCCTATATATAACTCATATGTATGGTTCCATAGACAGTGGTTCGCCAAGAAACTTGGAGCTAGTTACGCGGGAAAGGAACTTGAATTCACATAGGAGGAAGTTTTATCAGTAGATGCAAAGAACGAGTATGCTTGGTCACATGGACAGTGGGTTCTAATTAAGGCATTTGAAGAATGGGAAGATGAAGTTATTGAAAATGAACTTGCATTCTATGATGAAATCCTTGAAAAAGACAGTTCTAATGGCTCTGTTTGGAATCAGAGATCATTCATAGCCTCATGTTTCTTGCAACAGAATGTTTTGTATGAAGTCGATTATGCTATTAACTTCATTCTCGAGGAACCTGAAAATGAATATCGTTTGATGTACCTTCGAGCCCTTCACAAGATATCCAGGGTTGCTAACAGCAAGTTGAGTCGTACGTCTTTTTGGGAATGTTTTCAAAAGAGAGCCTTAAATTACAAAAGATTGCGTACGTAAACTCGAATAATTAGAGACCTTAAAAGGATTTTCTTCATGAATAGAAGAGACGATCTTAAATTGAATATATTATCAAGAATAGAGGGAAGTATGCGAATGCCTTGAACACACTTATGGATCATGATGTGCTGTGGTTACAGAACAAACTACATGGTTGAAAGATTGGTTTCTGGAGATTGCGCACGGACCAGGTTACTAATATTAATTTGGCTTACTTCGTCTAATTAATCCCAAGTGAACAACAGAAACAGCAAATTTTGAAGTACAATGTTTTTGGAGCCAAATAAACAAAGTACATATATGCTCTATAAGATTGAAATCTTCTCTTGAATTCTTTGAAGTTTGAAAAGGGATAGGTTAGATACAACTCCCTTCTATTTCTTTCGTTGATCATTAATTAAAAGGTGCATTTGATTGCCTTAATTTTCTCTGGAAAATGCTAGTTTTTCAGTCAAATTCCCACTTTTGTACTATTTGATTGGCATTTTTTCCTGAAAAATGTTTTCCCATATTTGGTCACTTAACTATATTTTCCACGAAAACAAGGAAAATGTTTTCTTTGGGGGAGCTGGTTAATTGGTCTTCTTGGGAATTGGAATTCCATATTTTCTTAAATATTAGACTATTTTTTATTTAAAAAATAGCTACACTTTTTTTTTCTTAATTACCTTTTTTGATATTGGACTATAGTGGCTAGGTAACTGTTAGCCATGTAGTAAGTTGCACTTATTTTCCTCATTTTCGAATTTTACCTTTTTTTTTTGTTTTACTAGCCGTTTATTGCCAATGTTAAGAGATATAAACTTTATTGTCATTTCAAAATTTTTCTAATTATACAACATTTTTGGAGTCCAAATAAAATTTATTCCATTCTTATATTAATGCACAAATCACTCACTCGATTTCGTACAATTTCTTTTTGTTATAAGCTTGTATTGTACATTAGTAATCTTTTTTTTTCTTTTTTTCGTCATAATTTGATTCAGCCCGAAATGTAAGCATCTGTTGGGTCAAATTAGTGTTCATGTATCTTTGGTAAATGAAAAAAATACATTAACGAAGTATGCATAATTAATTTTCATGGAAAAGTACCAATTGTATAGAAAATTGATTATTTTTATTAATAATAATAATTCTTCCAAAAAAAAAGACGAAAAAACCCCATAACAATATTAATTGTTCAGGCAAAAAAATTTGGGTAAAAAGGACAATTTTCATGGAAAATAATTGTTATCAAACATCAAAAGATGAAAAACAACTACAATTTTTAAGTGAAAAATTAGATCAATCAAACATGTGTCAGAAAAATAAATTCTAAGGAATTCAAATACTTGGAAAATATGTCTTTTCTGTGCAATTTCCACCCTTGCAATCAAAGGGACCTAAATGTTAAATTCAACTTTACAAATTGCGAGGGTAAATCAATTGGGGTCTAATTTATATTGTAAGTTCTCTACCTCTTCATTTAGTATTTAATTAGTACATAGCCCCTGATAAATTGTATGCATGAATAAATATTATTATTAATAATTGTGCATGAGGGAAACTGAAAATTTACTATTAATTAATAAATAACTAATAAGCGGAACTTTGTAGAATTTGAAAGGGTCCAAGTTAAAGTTAGCATTAATTTAGAGTTGAGACATAAGATGTTCATTTTCTCATGTCAACCTGTGGGTTTCGGGTAACCCGGTAACTCGTCCCATGTCCCAGCACAAAGCTTGACTTTTTTTTTTTGAAAATTAAAGCCGCATAAAGTTTGAATTTGTGACCTTTTACTACCATCATATAACATAAACCGCCAAGCTAAAGTATATTATATGTTAAAAATACATTACATAATTTTTTATAGTTTCTCTTGTTTATTTCTTACAAAGTTTTTTTCAGTTAAACTTATAAATTAACAATAACACATCGGGAGTGTCTTGTTCTTTTTGTTTTTTTTCCTTTCAAGAGTATGTGCATTATTTAAAAAAACACCAGCGCACACCACAATACCAACTCAAATTGATAATAATTTCAATAATAATAAATGAGATTAATTAACAGTACTTTAACGCACCCCTAGGTCATAATATATAGCACGTTAACACATAGACCCTGAAGCGAATAATTTCAAGCATCCACGAGCAGTTAATATTTAGATATTCCTTATCTCCAGTCAATATGTTTTCTTTTTTAATAAGCAAAAATAATAATAATGCAGCATAGTTAAATTGGAGATAGTTTTCCAAACGTCTGTTTTCTTTGGCCACATGTATGTTGTGAATATTTTTATATTAGAGATGCTCTTTTACTCCAAAACTATAGCGGTTATAGGAAACACATTCATAAATTTAATCAATTCATAATAAATTCCAAATTGAAGAATTAATTAATGATAAATAATAGTATACTATAAATCAACTAATTTACAATTAATTGTTGCCTATGTCAATAAAGAATGGCAATATACGTTTTCGAAAATTGTGCATTATAAATACCATATATGAATGTTTAGGGTACGTATGTAGCCCTACATTGCAAAGAAAAACATGAATTCCTTCAACATATCCCAAATTCTCCTTGCAATTGTCATTCTCATTACGACAACGCACAACTCGTTTGTACATTCACTTCCAAATCAGATTACTATAAAGGTGACAAACAATTTAGCAGAAGATTCCCTAGGTATCGGGTGCCTGGTCGACGGCGATCCAATCCCGTTCCAATATCTACCGACGCCCGGCGACGTTGCCCGATATCATGTTGATACAGAGAAGAACCCCAGCCCCAACTATTCTTGTGTAATGGTTTCCAAAGGTTTGGGCGAAGATGTTTCTCTCTTTGATCCTCAAGTGTGCGCTGACTCAGAGTGCAGTTGGAGTGCCAGAGATGATGGACTTTATCAGCTAATTAATGGCCGATATGTTTTAAAGTATCCTTGGTAATTAACTATACAGACTACTAGGCCGGGAACAAAAAATTTTACCACTCCGGGATATTTTTTTCCCCGTCTAGTGAAACCCTGTTAAGTTCTTTCACGTTGAGCACTGGGAAGGTTCATATGTATTTGCAATTGACTTGGTCTCATGAATGATTTTAAAATAAAGATATCCTTTGATTCCAAATGTGATTATATTTTTTTTAATCGAGTTAGCTCATATATATAAGAATAAAGGACATGATGATAAACTCTACCAGCGGAACTCCGATTTCTTCTTAATTCTCTTCATCTCCTGCCATATTGCCAATGTTGTGACAAATTTTAATCATTTGAGATAATTCCGATCAAAATGGTCCAACTATTGTGTGCAAGATTTGTAAGGAAACTTCAATTTCCAACTAAATTAAAGCAGCTGAAATTCTAATTAGGGTCGCACAATTGTAAGTTATCTCTCCAAAAAAAAAATCCCTTTAAGTATTTGCAATCTCCAATGGTGACGGCGGCCGTATAGGTTTCAAAGAGGACCCTCCAAAGATTTAGAGTCGAACGGGAACATTCTTTTGTCGACTGTCCTGGATGAAGAAGAAGATTGAGGTTGGATTGAGATTTTCGAATTTTAACGATAAAAATACGCAATATTGCATTAATGGACAGTGTCTAGAGAAGTTAGTCGTTTCCTTTGATAATGTCAAGTATTTAATCTACCACATATGCAATTTTTTTTCCGGCCACTTGTCCAGCAATCACCCTTGACGTTGTTTTCAACGGAGATGTATCCCGCTGGAATTCTATAGATACCGGGATAGTTTGAAGAAATACGAGCGCATTCGTGTTACATTTGGATCAATATGTTTGGAGGCAGGAAAACGTGAAGACTAAACGAATGTTTAATTGAAATAGAGATGGAAGACTAAATTTAGGCTT
>CAVNYN010277501.1:0-10276 GCA_963692815.1 Nyctanthes arbor-tristis
GTTGTCGCCGGTTCAAAAGCATCAACACAAGCATATTGCACTTGAACCGGCGACAACCACTTGTAATCCCACCTACTCCGGGAAACCGTCTTCGGCTTCTCCATATCTTTCCCAAGCACAAATCTCGCCAAATTCTTCAACCCCGCATTCTTCAACTCCCTCATCTGATACGTATCCGCCGCCAGCTTTCTCAGATCCACGAAATTCGCATTTTTCCCAAATCCATAATCCGCTTCAAGTTTCTCCAGATCAGACTCAATTCCGACCCCCACGAAAGTGCAGTTCTGGTCGGAGAGGAAGTCAACGAGTGGGGACGGAACGTAAGGGGAATGGATTAATTGGAAGATTAAGCAGCGGAATCCGACACAGAGCTGGAGGGTGGCTACTGGGTTCTTATAGTATCGGTTGTTGGGTCGCCATTCGACGTCGAGGCCGACGATCAGACGGCGGGTCTGGTGGAGGTTTAGGGATTGGATTTCAGTGAGCCATTGGGAAACGATAGTGGGCTCGTGAGTAACAAGTGTGTGGATGACATCTCCGAAGAAATTGATGTTGTAGAGATTGTGGGTTTCGTTTGGTAATTGGTAGTCTTGGATGGTAATCACCATTGCTCTAACTCTCTGTTTGTTTTAGAGCGAAAGAACAGCGTTGTTTGTATAAAAAAGTAATAAGTTAGGTATTGGCAAAACAAAAATAAAAGGCACACTACTATAAATTAAAAACTATGTATAAAAAAGTAATAAGTTAGGTATTGGCAAAACAAAAATAAAAAGGCACACTACTACAAATTAAAAACTATGGCTATGTGTCAAATCTGCAAATCACTTTCAAAGATATTATTATATAAGTAGTTAACACTATAAATTAACAATCCCACAATATGATTGTTTTCTATGGTCCGGCAATAGAAAGAAGGCCGGGTTCTTTACGGAGCCCGGTCTCCAATCACAGATTGACACTCCACATCACACACATTACATGTCAGTATCTCATTAGAGTCAGTATTTCATTAAAAATTGGACTCTGTAAGGAACATGGTCCTAATTCCTTAGAAATTTCCCTATTTTCTATAGAGTCAGATCAGACTTTATACACGAAGTCTAACTGCTAATAAAAAAAGCCATGTCACATGTGACATTTGACGTAACTTTTTTCTATTGACAGTTAATCTCTATACATAGAGCTAGATCTAACTCAATAGACGGACACACGCTATATGTACATAATTTTTGTACACAATTTTTTTTTTTTTTTACTCGCATGTGACACGATTTTATTTTTTCGCACATTACATCATTTAAATATCACATCAAAATCTAAGGGCTATAATTGATTGTGTAAAAACTTACACAATTTTTTTATTTACAAGTATCATTTTCCAAACTATAATGGAAATATCTTTCAAAATTTCATAACATTTTTAATTTTTAGAAAAAAAACATTTGTTATAAACTAGAAGAAAAAAGGATAGCAAAAAGAAAGAAAACAACAAAGTTGTATCTATTATATGAGAACCAAAGTTATCTATTTATACATACAAATATGCGATTAGAGGAGTACAACATACATTCATTAATATAAAAATTATTTACAACACTTCACTAACTAATTTATACAATAATTGCCTAGAAAACCCCCTATTTAAGGAAAAACTCAATGAGAAAAAAATCCTCCAAATTAACAGAAAAAATAGCAAAATCAGATGAGAACAAATTTGAATTGCCTAATAGTTGCTGTTAAAAAAATAAAAATGTCAGTTAGTGGAACAAAAACCTAAGCAAAGGAAAACGAGTACAATTACCCCTTGCTTGATAAAATCATCTTGGAATATATCCAACTTTAGGAACATAAAAACTCTTTAGGATTCTTATGTTGAGTGTCACCATCTTGTACGCCAAAAAATTATATTTTACAAAGAATATGCATTGTTAAAAACCATACTTAAAAAAAAAAAAAAAAAAAAAAAAAACTCAAGTGAAGGAAAAAGCACATTGTTGTTTCGTCATGTCATTACAATTACAATTGTTTGGTTACAAACTTTGCTAGAAAAAACCAACAAGAGAAAAACTAATTTGGGGAAAAAAAAGGAACACTACTATATATAATTATGTGAAAATACATACTCCTTTGGCAAATCATTATAAGTGTACGTTGGACTAGACAATAATTTTACAAAATCATGTATAATGGTATTACATAACAAAGATTATATTTCTGTAAAATCAAGATTCCAAAATATAGCCAATATTAGTTTAAAACCAAGAGCAATAGATGATCGAGGATCATTAATATCCTAATTTAAAGAGAAGCACAACCTTTATGGTTCCTCTTGTTGCTAACCTAAAGACCACAATCAAAGACTCAGTACATAGATGACTGATCATTTTAGAGTTATCACCCACATTCATCGCTTGTGTTGCCATACCTACAATGCAAGATTACATGAGCTAAAGCTCAGTGAGCAACGTATGCATGACGTGATTATTATGTTAAATAAATGTCATTATGTTCTCAAACACCATCACAGACAGGATTCGCATCCCTTCATATGGTATATCACATGAGCTCAATATTATCAAGGTCATAGTGCGCTTATGCCTTGCTAAAGGGGTAAACTGCCCCTCAGTGTGTCTATCGTTGCCTCAAACGTGCAGGCCCGGTCTTGGGATGAGGCTGTCGCCTCAGGCCCAGGACCAATATGGGCCCAATTATTTTTGTTATACTTGGCCCAAAATGCATTTGATCCTCTTTTTTCTTATGTTTTCAGTGCCCAAAATTTGAAATTAAAGGCCTAAATTTTAAAAATTCAAGGGCCCAATTGACCTAGAAATTTTTTTCTTTTTAAAAATTTAGATTAAAAAAAAAATTTTAAATTTAGATTTTAAAAAAAAATTGGCTGAAAGCCTGAAACCAAAACGCCTCCTTCGACCATTCCTCCCTCCAAAAACCCAGTTACCCAAAACCCTATATTGCTAAATATCCACAATTTCCCAAATCCCCAATTTCCAATTGAAGAACCATAATCTAATCAATCCAGTCGCTAGCCTGAGGAAGACCGCGACGCCGCGGCCGATGTCTGCTGCTGCCTTCTATCTCATAGCTACCAGGACACAATCTGTTCTGCTGCACCCCTGCCTTCTTTTCTGCTCCTCCACAACCCCAAACTCAGGTAAAAGCCTTGGCAATTTGATTCCTTTATTGGTTTAGATTCTTAATGGGTTTTTGAATGAGTTTTTTACTTTAATTTACCGTTTAATTTTTCTTAATTCTTGCTTTTAATGAATTTCCTCTATCTTTCGATTCTTTCTATAAATTTCTTTGTTCACATGTGTTATTAACGTAGTTTGTTTGCAAGAAGTGACTGTAATAAATTAGGTTGTATACTGGTTCTCCCTATTTTAGCTTGCATTACCAATTCTCCCTATTTGAGAATGATTTATTCTTAAATTTGTTTTTGCATGAGTAATGTAAAAGGGAATTTTCTTTTAATACTATAGCGACCAGTATTTTTATAAATAAATTTATTATGCATGGCGTTGCTACGATTATCCGTGCTATTTTAACATTTACATTTTTCCAGCACATTTGTCTGGTAAAAATTTAAATAAATGATGGACACCAAATTAATAAATTATTTCAATCATAAATTTTATATTTAAAATTTAGTCGAATTCTAAATTGAGGATAATCTAAAAATTTAATGATAATAATTAACGTGATCCAACGCAACTTGACAAAAGCAAATAATAATAATAAATTTTGAGCTTTCCAATCAATTAATTAAACCTAAATATATATCTAAGAAAACTAATCTTTGAAGTGAACTTGACCTCCATAATATCCAAAGCTCGGCCCATAAATAATTCTATTTAACCCACCATTAAACCCTATTTCTACATGTATACATATATATAAGATACAGTATACATATATAAAAGATACAGTTCCTTGACCAAAAAATTCCATTCTCCCAGCTACCTCTTTCATTCTCCACGTAAGGTATGTTTCTTTTTTTCAATTACCTATTTTCATGAAAATAGGAATTTCTTGTTATTATGCACACGCACGTTAATTTTCTTCTTGAAGGAGACATGACAGATTTATTACATATTAACTATATGAATATATATGTTACATGCACATGAAATCACCCTGAAAAATAAAAGAAAGACATGCATGATATTTATATATCTTGTAGTTCACGTCGGTTGAAATAGGCTCGGGAGACTAGTTTCATAAAACTTAGTTTTTGAATCACCAAGCACACACCAATGGGTTTGCCTCATCACATAGAACACAAAAATAATTGTTTTCTTAGCTGGAAACCCACTGGTTCACCGGAAAATAGCAATTTCCATTCCGAGCATCCGACTCAAAGTATCACCGTTCATGATTTTGAGGGTACAGTTGGGTTGCCCTCAATGTGGTGAACGTTTCTGTGTATATATATATAGCTAGGAATTCATATCAGAAGTTGTTCTTTTAATTTTTTTGTTTTTATTTGTATTTCTCGTAAGTTCACCGCGTTTACTACCAGGGACCTCCAATTGTAAATTAGACAAACTTCATTATTTGTATAGTCAGTCCCTACGTATAAGTATTATGTACGTTGGTCCCTATATTTTCTCACATGACTTAATTGGTCATCAAACTTTCTAAGTCTTGTCAATTGACCCAAAATTTTCTAGAATATCTAATTCAGCGCTCAATTCTTTAAGAATTCCTCGATTGAGTCCTAATAACTTACCAGAATGTATAATTTAGTCCCTATAACTTTAAAGAGTAATAATTTAACCTATTTAATTCCACTAATTGGTTAATTCACTTATCACAACATTCTCATGAGGTTTGATTAACCTCTTAAAGTCCATAATATGCATCAAGTCATTAAATCAAGTAATTAATATTTTAAAATATTTATGATAATTTCTTTTGCTAAGCGATGGTGCAGTAAATCTTTGAAGTTCAATAAATTTCACATCCACTCAACTTTTTAAGGAATTTTCAAAACTTTTCAAGTGGGGAATTATATGCAATGTGGTTTATATTTACTATGTCCTTGCCTTATGTGTGATTTTAGTATGTTAAATCATTGTCATGTTATCTATAGTTGCCAGAACAGTAAGTGGTTCGGGATCAATACGGACCCTTGGGTTAGCCCACAGAGCATATTTTAATATTTGCACGCAAATGACTGTCAGAGATCCTTAAGTGGTGCAAAATCTAATTCAGGTTTTTGGATTTATTCTATGGTACAATTCAACAGACCTCTACATTTTCAACAGTTTTCTATAGAATGATTTTACATGTGTAATTCATATATTTGGTTTGGACTTAGTTGTTGTGTACCCCACTGATTATACTTGTATGCTCACCCATTTTTAACATTTCAAATTGAGGAGCTCGGTGGTGGCAAGGCGGCGGCGGTGGAACTTGATTTTAATTAATAACAATATTATCTACCATACTGCTATTCTACGATGTTTATTTAACAGTTGAACTTCGTCTTCTAAACCTTAGCAACTTTATATGCTTGTTAGTACTCTTAACTCAAATTGGTGAATAAAGTTTTCGCATTTATTTATAAATTTTGAGTTTTGCAAAATAAAAGTAAATTATTTTTGTGCTTGAGCGGCATGATTGTAAAGAAAAGAAGGATCAAAAGCTAGTTTTTGTGACGCTCTAAGTTAATAGAATTTGGGGCGTTACAAATACTTATTGCAGATGTTTACTACTATAATGTGCAAAATTTTTATCTTTACCTTTTTGTATCTTGTAGGTTTATTTAAAAATTTACTAGAAACTTCTCCTGCCAGAGTTCTGCCTGGTTATCTTAAGAGTACTAATTTTCTATCTATTGAGTTGATTATATGTTTTTTCTTTTTCAATTTCGAATTCCAAGCCTTATAGTTTTACTTCAATTTGTGAAGTATTTTCTAGGAGGTTTTTAACTCGAAATACAAGATCTGCCTAGAAGAATATTGTATCTACTGTAGTAGTTTCGGTGGTGAATGAGCTCTAATGTATCAAGTTCTTGAGTATGTTCTAGTATAGGTTCACATTGTATTCCTCTGTGGCAACTTTTCAGGTCAGCCAGAAGTAGACAAAGTTGTTTTACTTTCTTGACTTAATTTGGATGATATCTTCTTAAAATTCAACAGCTTTGTGTATGTTAGTAACATGCTCAAATGAACCAGGCCAAAAGCCAAAATAGAGGTTGTTCTACAGTTTTGGTTAATTTGAATGTTCTTCCCCCCTCCCTCCCCTCCTTTTCCTTTTATCTTTTTCTTCTTTTGTGGGGTGGGGGCGGAGGAGTGTTGGAGTAAGAGTGTTAGAGTAAATGACTTAATTATGGTTTATATCCACATATTTTCCAATCAATGTACTGGAGGCCAGAATTGGTTTATGCATTTGGGTTGGTAAAAGTAGGGTATTCCATAAACAGGGGGCATGACATATATTACATACCAAATCTTGTTATTTGAGAATAGGTGTTAAAGGTCATGATATATATAATTAAAAAAAAAGGAATATAGTATATAAAAAATTTTCGGGGGCGCTTCCAACCCCCGGTTGTTAGTTGTTGTGGGAATCCATTTTTTTAGAGTTCGCCTAGGGCCCCTATGACGACAGGACTGGCACTGCAAACATGACTCAGGAGAAGGCAATAACTTATGCAAAATTCAATAAGTATTGCCTAGTCAAATCATAACAACTGTCAGGTATCAACAATGCATCTAGTATATATACTCAATTAGCTGGCCACCGTGCCACCAACACTCACAAGGGTCGAGAGGTAGAGACATATAAGAGAATTAATATTTCAACTACTTTTTAAAAAAGAAACTGGACTATATTTTGGGGCAAACGAAAAAGAAAAATTAGACCATCTTTTAAAGATAGGGGTAGTAGAAAGTTATTGTTTCACTTGCTACATTCATGCCAAATCCTGTTGCAAACTGGTCCTTTTTTTATTTTGATTGGGAACTTCATATCAAGCAAATAACATATTTAACATCTTTAAAATTAGTAACTAGACATCCCTCAAACTTCACTAGAATATATGTAATAATTAATGGCAAAATCTAACTTCACTAGACATCCCTCAAACCATTCAAGTGCAAAAGATAGCCATTATTCCTATCGCCCTTACCAGCTTTAACAAGTACCATTGGGAAAAAAAAGGCACCTGTGGCTAGGGGTGAACACAGTTCGATTTAGTCAGTTTTTTATTTATTTTCAAACTAAACCATTGGATTCGGTTTGCACAAATTGTAAACCAAACCAAACAATTTTATTCAAGGCCGGTCCTGGGCCGAGGCGGATGAGGCAGCCACCTTAGGCCTAGGACAAATAGGGGCCCAAACCAATTTGTTATATCTGGCCCAATATTCATATCATCCTTTTTTTTTATGTTTTCAAGCCCATATTTTGAAGAAGAGGGACTAATTCTTTAAAATTTAAGGGCCCATTATTTTGGCCCAAAATTTTTTTCAGATTAACCAACAAAAAAAATTCACAAACAGAACATGAATTTGAGCTCAGTCACACACGACACATCCCCCCTCCCAAATCCCTAAATTCCAAATTATGCCAAATATCCGAAATCCCAATTTGAGAATTGAAGAACCCTAAATTGGCAATCAACAATCAATCTCTTTCGCTCTCAATCCACCATCATCTGGAGTTTCTGCCTTGTTGCCGGTTGCTGTCTCACCCTACTGCTGCCTGCTGCCTGCTGCCTTTGCTTCTGCTGGCTGAGCTGCACGCCTGTGCCGCGCCTGCCGCCGTCTGCTTCTGCCGCCACCACCACCAGCAGCCCGCCAGCCACCTGCCTTCTTGGCCTTATGGATATATGCATTGTAATTTCTAATCACCTCCCAAGCCCATTATTTGATGTCTTTATAAATAGGATTTTTTTTTTACATTGATGTGGGTCATTTCCATTTTCATTGTAAAGGTGCTTGATAGTTTATTTGAATTTGATTAAGTTGTAATTGGTAGAGAAGAAATGGAGTTACCTTGAAATAGATCTGTAATCAAATTCATTGTCATTTTAGATTTGATGACTTTATAAATATCATTTTTTTTTTGTTTTTTATATTGATGTGGTTCATTTCCATTTTCATTGTAATGGTGCTTGATAGTTTATTTGAATTTGATTAAGTTGTAATTAGTAGAAGAAATGTAGTTACCTTGAACTTTTAGATTTGTAATCAAATTCAATGTAATTTTAGATTTGATGTCTTTATAAATATATATATATTTTTTACATTGATGTCTCTCATTTCCATGTTTATTGTAATGGTGCTTGATAGTTTATTTGAATTTGATTAGGTTGTAATTGGTAGAAGAAATAGAGTTACCTTGAAATTTTAGATTTGTAATCAAATTCAATGTAATCAAATTCAATGAAATTTTAGATTTGATGTCTTTATAAATGTGTGTTTTTTTTTTTTTTTTTACATTAATGTCTCTCATTTCCATGTTCATTGTAATGGTGCTTGATAGTTTATTTGAATTTGATTAAGTTGTAATTGGTAGAAGAAATGGAGTTACCTTGAAATTTTAGATTTGTAATCAAATTCAATGTAATTTTAGATTTGATGTCTTTATAAATATATATTTTTTTTTACATTGATGTCTCTCATTTCCATGTTTATTGTAATGGTGCTTGATAGTTTATTTGAATTTGATTAGATTGTAATTGGTAGAAGAAATGGAGTTACCTTGAAATTTTAGATTTGTAATCAAATTCAATGTATTCAAATTCAATGTAATTTTAGATTTGATGTCCTTATAAATATGATTTTTTTTTTTACATTGAGGAGGTTTATTGGTTAATTAGTTTGGTTTACATAGTGAGGAATTTTGGATGGAATTTGAGAATTAATTTATTTATTGGTTTGAAATTTTATTAAGGGAACTACATAAATCATACTACACAAGGGTTGAATTAACATATTATTTGTAACATATTATCTTTAGTTTGTATAATTTGCAATTGATGAACGATGCTTCTATCATAGCGATAAGATTAATTATTATTAATTTCTTCTAGTGATGTGATTAATTGGCATATGTCATGCCTCCAAAACATGCAACCAGATATCAAAAGACAAAAAAGAGGGCAAGGGTTGAAACTTTAATACAAAGCCAGGCAGGATATATTGATAAGTTCTTTCAAAAGAAAAAAAGAGAGGCGGAAACTGAAGAAAATATCAAAAATATGGTGAATGACCCAATCGATGTTCGTGTGGATGAAGAAGAGGATGTGAATAAACGAAATAATGCAACGGATTTTGGAGTAACAGAAGAAGAAGATGAAGTAGAAGAGATTGATGTTGAGGATCCTAGAAATTGGACACACATTGATCATAAAAAGAGAGATTATTTAGTGGAGAGAGGTCCAAAAAGAGTTCAAGGCATCGTGTTTCCAAAGGATGCTACCAACAGACACTTTGATTCATCATATTTTAGCCAAGTACTACGGGAAGACAGTTGATAGGAGGTGGCTTGTATAATCAATTTCTAAGGACAAGTTGTTTTGCTTCTGTTGCAAGGTGTTTTCTAAACATGATACTGTGTCCAAAGTTGGTCAATTGGCTTGTGAAGGATTTAGAGATTGGCATAACGTGAGAAGAGCTTTGCAATGTCATGATAGAAATCCAGAGCATTTAGATTGTATGGTTCGTTGGATTGAATTGGAAAATAGACTTAGGAAAAATGCTACAATTGACAATAGCCGGTAATTGTTGATGATTGAAGAAAAGGCACATTGGAGAGAAGTGTTGACAAGGATAATTGCGATTGTGACCACACTTGCCAAAAATACATTGCCATTTTGGGGTGATAACGAGAAACTCTATGCTGAGAATAACGGCCTCTTTTTGCAATTGGTAGAAATGGTTGCTAAGTTTGATCTAGTGATGAAAGAGCACCTTCGACGTGCTATAGCCCGGGAGATTCAGTATACCTATCTTGGCAAACACATCCAAAATGAGCTTATTCAAATGTTGGCAGCTGAGGTGAAAAGTTCAATTCTCAACATCATTAAAAATGCGAAATTTTTCTCTGTCATACTTGATTGCACACCCGATGCAAGTCATGAAGAGCAGATGTCTCTAGTGATACGATGTGTGAATGATACGGCTGATGTAGTGGTTGTTGAAGAATTTTGGCTTGAGTTTTTGAAGGTAGATGATACATCTGGACTTGGGCTTTTCACCGAGCTTAAAAATGTCTTGTCCAAACTTGATCTAAATGTTGATGACAT
>CAVNYN010277510.1:0-20997 GCA_963692815.1 Nyctanthes arbor-tristis
CACACAAGACCAAAATGAACAGAATGAGAGTACTTCTTCTATTTCAGTTGGGGACTAAAAAAGTAATTGACTGGGACATCATGTATTTGATGTAATAAAAAGCTGTATATCTGGCATTGGGCCTAGGCATTCCAAAACCTACAAACTTCCCTTCCTATAGATTATTTTTGAATATTTGAAGGATCAGGGAGTTGAGAAAATGTCAATGGACATTTGTTCATAGCCTATTGCTCTGCTTAGAAGGGATCATTGTGCTAAAATGTTCAAACCTGCAGCACAATCTGTTGCTTCTATAGCATCTGCAAAACAGAAAACAGGGGAACTTGACCAGTATATATCCAGGCTGGAAGCTGAACTTTCAGTATTTAGGAAACAATTTACTACTTTCCAGCATTCACATTCTGAATTTTTAACTACTTTTAATCCTGTGTAGTTTGATGATTCATAGTTTGCTTTTAAATGGACGAACTTTTGCCTATAAAGATGAAGATATTGGAGTCTTTCTAAGGGTATATCTGAGAGTAGTAGACCATCAAGCATAGCAACAAGCCAGAAGCAGGATACAACAGATCTAGCAGCAGCAAAACCCAAGCCAAATACATCCCAGACAGCTATCCCAAAGAAAAAGAAGAAGAGACCAGTTGAGAAGAATGATGACCGGGATAAGCAGAAAAAGAAAGCCAAGAAATCAAAGAAAGCAGATTGAAAGCTTGCCAGCTTGCAAAAATTGAAGGAAGGAAAAAAGATTCTCGAAAAGCATTTCATGTTTTTTTGAAACAATCATTTAAATTTCTGTCTTTATCTTTTAAGTTTTTATATTTTCATGTTTGGATTACATGTTTTAAACTCCTTATTTTGTGACGGTTGCTAAACTTTGTTGCAGGAAATACTCTTTTGAGCTTAAGCATGGTTTCTTTAAACCATTATTCTCTAATTGTAGACTTTAGCTCTAATTTTATTGACATGTTCTGCAGGATACGTTTGACTTTTTTCCTTTGTCAAAAAGGGGGGGAAGGAAGTAGCATGACATGATATATCTAGCATTAAGTTATTGTGTGTCATATTTTATTTTGCTCTGATATATCTTAGGGGGAGTTTTAATGTTTTCATGTTTACCCTTAGGGAATGTTTGAAAATTTTTGACACATTGAGCTATTACAAGTTTTGAAAAATTAGAAAAGCCAAAGGGGGAGATTGTAAGTACAAAATCGTTTGTAATTTGGCGTTCCTAATTTTTGCGAAGTGTCAAAATATTTGTGACATAATTTACATAACCTTTTTATGTGTGATATTTTAAAGCATGCAAATTTATTTTGTTTCTTTGACCAAAGGAAAGGATGGGATGTGTGTACCTTTCTTGAGGAAGAAGAAATCTTGGTTACATACTATGTTTAACAGTTTCCTAATCCTAGTAGAATTGAAGTTATCTTATTTGCTTAGGTTAAAATACTAGCATGTCAAGTTTTAATAGAATTAGTTAAGTTTCGTATTTATGGTATATAAGAATTCTAACTTGCCTTATTCTTACACTACTTGGATTTGTTAACTTTGATTCTTGTCTTGTACAAGAATTCAAAGTCCTATCCTACTTAATCTCTTGTAGGTCAATGCAAAGAAGGACGATCAGGAGATGAGCAAAATATTCATTGCCGTATCCATTGAAGTTCGATGTGAACAAGAGAGAACAAACACACTGCCAAAAACCCCATGAGTTATACACTTGCATCCAAACTTAAATGTTCTAAACCATGTTTGTTTGGCAAAACCTGACATAGTGCATTGATTGAAGATCATATATGTGCGAGGGACGATCCACAAAAGATTGAAGAGTGTTAGGAGTTCTAGTTTCCCACGATGAGTCCAGATGGATTCTAGAAGGCTTGATGTATTTTCCCATGAGAGCTCAATAGCGAGAAGACAAGATCAGCGCACGTTGCTACATGTCAAAAGGTGTAACGAAGGGAGTTTCTTTTATAAGTTTTTCCTTTTGAATGTTTAGTGTTTATTGCAATATCACTAAGTCTCTCAAGTTGTACTAAACTATATCTGTGTTAGTGGATTGTTTGTCCCGTGGCAAGGGTGCCCACATTTTTCCCAGTTGGGTTCCTGCGTCAATAATTCTAGTGTTTTTAATTTTCCACAAACATACCCAAGCTAGACATATCTAGGTCACGTTACACTCTACACCAGAATAACAGTTAAGTAGCTAGGCAGGATACATCTTGATTAAAGTCTAGATAACTACCGTATTCATAGTATCTAAAGTAGCTAATCAAACAGTAAAAATTGAATGTTGAGATATGTAAATAAAGTGCTCCAATTATAGCCAAAAAATCCCGTATGCTTGTTAACTACAAAAGTGATTTCCAAATTAAGCAAATGGTAGAAATAGAATATTTTAGCCAATTGAATTTCTGTATGATATGATTTGAGTCAGTACTTTTGTGGGAAACTTGAGCAAACAAATATCTCTACAACAAATTTGACTTAAAACCTTTCTTGGTAATGTAAAAGATACTTTTCATCTTTTTTACATTACAAGTGGATTACAGGGAAGGGGAATCGAACTCTTAATCAATGGAAGGGAAAGTCTACCTGGAACCCATCAAACCACATGGTATTTGATGATATCAAGGACTTTGGTAGGAGAAGTAAATAGCATAATTAGCCATTACTTGTCTTCTCAACGCAAGTTTCTCTAGATCAGACCTTTTAGCTTATAAGTATATGAAGTGAGTGCAAAAATCAATTGTAAGAATATATAGTAAATGTAAAATTATTTATGACTACTTAGTTTAACGTGCAGAGATTTTTATGTGATTTTTAGCTGTTTGTTAAAGAATGTAAATATGTGAAGAGAGAAAGCGCTCAGCCTGCATTGTTTTTTAACAACACTTCTTTGACTTATTTATGACTATTTACTTGACTGTACGGGAGTTTACGCATTACAAAATTACTTGCGAGTATCGTAAATGCGAATTCATTTATGGCTTGCACAAATGTATAGAAATTTTGGCATGACTTTTCCCCATAGAGAAAAAAAATTAAGGCGAAAAAAATGGAAAAATACTTCGCAAACACGAATTATTTTTTTATTTTTATTTTTTAACAAGAGGCCTTGACATTTTTCAAGATTCCCTGCACAAAATATTAGCCAATAATTGTAGGGCATCAATTAATTCTAATATGAGTTGTTAGTATATGAGTTTTGGGTAGTTTAGAACGCTACCAAAAAGGAAAAAAAATTTGTTTGGACATCAAAATGACTTCTAGGATAGAAGTCCTTTTATATTTAGTTTTTGAGTATCTAAAGTTGGAAGCCAAAAAAAATAAAAACTGAGCATTGAGATTTGTATATAAATCAGTGCTCCAGTTGTAGCAAAAAAAGATCTTGAAGCCTGTTAACTATAAAAGTGATTTCCAAATTAACCAGGTTACAGAAATATTAGATTTTACCCAATTGAATTTCTACATGATATGATTTGAGTCCATACTTTTAGGCAAACTAATGTCTCTACAACAAATTTTTGGTTTAAAACCTTTCTTGGTAATGTAGAGGACACTTATCTTTTTTTGCACATTTCAAGGGAATTATAGGGAATTGAATTGATCCCTTAATCGATGGATAGGAAGGTCAACTTGGAAGACACCAGACCACAAGGTACTTGACTATATAAATGACTTTGGTAAGAGAAGCAAATAACATAATTAGCCATTACTTGTCATATGAACTCAAGTTTCTCAAGATAACACCTTCTAGCTTATAAATACATGTAGCGAGTGCGAAATTAATCGCAAGGATATGGAGTAAATGCAAAATTTTTTATGATTTCTTACTTCAATTTACGGAAATTGTTATGATTCTTCGCTGTTCTTCAAAAAAAAAAAAAAGAAATGTGCAAAGAGGCTAAGTGCTTAGCCAAGAATTTTTTCAAAGAGAGACCTTCAACTTATTTATGATAATTTAATTGACTGCTCGAAAATTTACTCAGTGCAAAATTACTAGCGATTATCGCAAATGCAAAATCATTTATGACTTACCATAATAGGTAGCAATCTTGGCATGACTCTTCGCCTTAGAGAGAAAAAAATTAAGACAAAACAAAATGGAAAACTGCAAATACTTCGCAGGCATGAAGTTCTTTTAACGAGAGTCCCTAAAGTTTTTTAAGATTTCCATCACAAAATATTAGCCAAAAATTATTTATAACTATTTGCTTGAACGTGTGGAAATTTTTACTTGATTCTTTGTTGTTCTTTAAAAAATTGAAAATATGCAAAGAGGCAAAGTGTACACCAAGATTTTTGTTTTTTGTTTTTAATGGGACACCTTTGACTCATTTATGAGTGCTTAATTGAATGCGCGTAAATTAACTCATTATAAAATTACTCAAAATTACCATAAATGGAAAATCATTCATGACTTACCCAAATGTGCAGCAATTTCGGCATGACTCTTCCCCTTTGAGGGAAAAAAATTAAGACAAAATAAAATGAAAAATACTTTGCAAAAGCGAAATTTTTTTTAACGAGAGTCTTTAAAATTTTTCAAGATTCCCATCACAAAATATTAGCTAATAATTATATGGGGCATTAATTAATTCCAAGATGTGCTGTTAATATATGATATATGAGATGTTAGTATACGAGTTTTGGGTTATCTAAAATGCTAGAAAAAAAATGGTTTGGACACCAAAATGACTTCTATCCCTTATATACGTAGTTTTTGAGTATCTAAAGCAAGAAGTCAAACAATGAAAATTGAGCATTGAGATATGCATATAAATCAGTGCTCCAGCTATAGCAAAAATAATACCTTGAAGCTTGTTAACACGAAAAGTGATTTCCAAATAAACCAGACGTTAGGTTAAGGGAAAGTCCCATGTTTATAGAAATTTTATACAAGCAAATGATAGAAAATGTAGATTTTAATCAAGTGAATTTCAATTTGATATCATTTGAGTCAGTACTTTTTGTAAGAAAACTAGAGTCTCTACAACAAATTTTTGGTTTAAAACTTTCTTCGTAATGTAAAGGATGCTTTTTTTTCTACATTAAAAGATATGATAGGAAAGGGAATCAAACTCTCAATCGATAGATGGGAATGTCAACCCTGAAGACATACACGGTACTTGACAATATAAATGACTTTGGTAAGAGAAGCAAATAACAAAATTAGCCATTACTTGCCATATCAACTCAAGTTTCTCTCGATAAGACCTTTTAGCATGTAAGTATATGTAGCGAGCGCAAAATTAATCGCAAGGATATGTAGTAAATGCAAACTTTTTTATGACTACTTACTTTAATGTACGGAAAGTTTTATGATTCTTCTAGGTTCTTCAAAGAAAAAAAAGGGGAAATATGCAAAGAGGCAAAGTGCTTAACCAAGAATTTTTTTAAAGAGAGACCTTTGACTTATTTATGATTATTTAATTGACTGCACGGAAATTTACTCAGTGCAAAATTACTTGCGATTATCGTGAGTGAGAGAAAACAATTAAGACAAAACAAAATGGAAAACTGCAAATATTTCACAGGCACGAAGTTCTTTTAATGAGAGTCCCTATAGTTTTTTAAGATTTTCATCACAAAATATTAGCCAAAAATTGTATAAAGCATCAACTAACTCGAATGTGGGTGGTTAGCATTCGACTTTTGGCTTATCTCAAACACTAGAAAAAAAAGGTTTGGACATCAAAATGACTTCTAGTATCGAAGCTCATACATATCTATTTTTTGAGTGCCTAAAATAGGAAGTCGAACAATAAAAATTGAGGATGGAGATATGTATATAAATTAGTGCTCCAGTTGTAAGTAAAAAATCTCATCAAGCTTGTCGATTGAAAAAAAAAAAATTTCCAAATTATTGAGATATTCGAAAGTCCTATGTTTATAGAAATTTTACAACCAACCAAATGATAGAAATAGTATATTTTGGCCAATTGAATTTCTACATGATATGATTTGAGTCAATACTTCTATAAGAAACTTGAGCAAACTTGTATCTCTACAACAAAGTTTTGCCTTAAAACGTTTCCAAGTAATGTAAATCACACTTTCTATTTTTTGTACAATACAAGAGGATTATAGGAAAGGGGAATTGATCTCTTAGTTAGTGGATAGGAAAGTCAACTTGGAAGCCATTAGACCATACGATAGTTGACCATATAAATGACTTTGGTAAGAGATCTGAGTAACATAATATCCATTACTTGTCATGTCAACTCAAGCTTCTCTAGATAAGACCTTTTAGCTTAATGGTACATGTAGTGTGTGCAAAATCATTAATAACTGCTTGCTTGAACGAGTGGAAATTTTTACATGATTCATTGTTGTTCTTTTAAAAAAAATGAAAATATGCGAAGAGGCAAAGGGCATGCCAAGATTTTCTTTTTCTTTTTTTTTTTTATTTTTTAATGGGACACCTTTGACTTATTTATGAGTGCTTAATTGAGTGCGCGTAAATTTACTCATTACAAAATTACTCAGGATTATCATAAATGGAAATTCATTTACGACTTACCCAAATGTGCAGTAATTTTGGCACGACTCTTCACCTCAAATGGAAAAAAAATTTAAGACAAAACAAAATGGGAAATACTTTGCAAAAACAAATTTTTTTTAACGGGAGTCCTTAAAACTTTTCAAGATTCCCATCACAAAATATTAGTTAATAATTGTATAGGGCATCAATTAATTATGAGAAGACCTATTAGTATATGAGCCTCGGGTTATCTATAACGCTAGAAAAAAAAATGGTTAGGACATCAAAATGACTTCTAGGATAGAATCCCTTATATATGTAGTTTTTAGAGGACCTAAAGCAAGATGTCAAACAATAAAAATTGAGTATTGAGATATACATATAAATCGATGCTCCAGTTGTAGCAAAAAAAGATCTTGTAGCTTGTTAACTGTAGAAGTGATTTCCAAATTAACCAGGTTACAAGAAAGTCCTGTGTTTATAGAAATTTTATAAATGTGAATATTTTAGAAATAGTAGATTTTAACCAATTGAATTTCTACATGATATGATTTGAGTCAGTACTTTTAGGCAAACTAATATCTCTACAACAAATTTTTGGTTTAAAACCTTTCTTGGTAATGTAGAGGATACTTTTCTTTTTTTTTTTGTGATTGCAAGAGGATTATAGGGAGTTGGATCGAACCCTTAATCAATGGACAGGAATGTCAACATGGAAGACACCAGACCACAAGTTACTTCACAATATAGATGACTTTGGTAAGAGAAGCAAATAAAATAATTAGCCATTACTTGTCATGTCAACTCAAGTTTCTCTAGATAAGACCTTTTACCTTATAAGTACATATAGTGAGGGCAAAATTAATCACAAAGATATGTAGTACATGCAAAAATTTTTGTGATAACATACTTCAATGTACGGAAATTTTTACGATTTTTAATGAGAAACCTTTAACTTATTTATGATTATTTAATTGACAGCACGGAAATTTACTCAGTGCAAAATAACTTGCGATTATCGTAAATGCAAAATCATTTATGACTTACCATAATAGGCAGCAATTTTGGCATGACTCTTCACCTTAGAGAGAAAAAAATTAGGACAAAATAAATGGAAAACTGCAAATACTTCGCAGACACGAAGTTCTTCTAACGAGAGTTCCTAAAGTTTTTAAAGCCTTCCATCACAAAATATTCGCCAGAAATTGTATAAAGCGTCAATTAACTCTAATGTGAGTGGTTAGTATTTGATTTTGGCTTGTCTTAAACAGTAGAAAAAAATGGTTTGGACATCAAAATGACTACTAGTATAGAAGCCCTTATATATTTAGTTTTTGAGTGTCCAAAATAGGAAGTAAAACAATAAAAACTGAGGATTGAGATATGTATATAAATCAGTGCTACAGTTGTAAGCAAAAAATCTCTTGAATCTTATTAACTACAAAAGCAATTTCCAAATTAATCAGATATTCGAAAGTCCTAAGTATATAAAAATTTTATAACCAATCAAATGATAGAAAAAGTATATTTCGGCCAATTGAATTTCTACATGATATGATTTGAGTCAATACTTCTGTAAGAAACTTGAGCTAACTTGTATCTCTGCAATAAAGTTTTGCCTTAAAACCTTTCCAAGTAATGTAAATCACGCTTTCTATTTTTTGTACAATACAAGAGGATTATAGGGAAGGGGTATTGATCTCTGAGACAGTGGACGGGACAGTCAACTTGGAAGCCATCAGACCCCAAGATAGTCGACATTAATATAAATCACTTTGGTAAGAGAAGTAAATAATATAGTTGTCCATTACTTGTCATATCAACTCAAGCTTCTCTAGATAAGACCTTTTAGCTTAATAGTACATGAAGTGTGGGCAAAATTATTTATAACTACTTAGTTGAACGTGAGGAAATTTTTACTTAGTTGAATGTGCGGAAATTTTTACATGATTCTTTGTTGTTCTTTCAAAAAATGAAAATATGCAAAAGGGCAAGGTACACACCAAGATTTTTTTTTTTAACGGGAGACCTTTGGCTTACTTATGAGTGCTTAATTGACTGCACACAAATTTACTCATTAGAAAATTAGTCAGGATTATCGATAATGGAAAATCATTTATGACTTACCCAAACGTGTAGCAATTTTGGCATGACTCTTCACCTTGGAGGAAAAAAAATTAAGACAAAACAAAATGGAAAATACTTCACAAAAATGAAATTTTTTTTAATGAAAGTGTTTAAAATTTTTCAAGATTCCCATCACAGAATATTATCTAATAATTGTATAGGGTATCAATTAGTTCTGAGATTAGCTGTTACAATATGAGTTTTGGGTTATCTGCAGCGCTAGAAAAAAAATGATTTGGACAGCAAAATGACTTCTAGGATAGAATCCCTTATATATTAAGTTTTTGAATATCTAAAATAGAAAGTCAAACAACAAAAATTGATCATTGAGATATGCATATAAGTCAGTACTCCAGTTATTGCAAAAAAAATACCTTGAAGCTTGTTAATTACAAAAGTGATTTCCAAAAACCAGACATTAGGTTAAGGGAAAGTCCAATGTTTATAGAAATTTTATACAAGCAAATGATATAAATACTAGATTTTAATCAATTGAATTTCTATTTGATATGATTTGAGGTAGTACTTTTGTAAGAAACTTAGGCAAAGTCGTGAATCTCTTCCGATCTTTTGGTTTAAAACCTTTCTTGGTAATGTAAAAGACACTACTATTTTTTTGCACATTACAAGGGATAATAGGGAAGGGGAATCAAATTCTTAATTGATAGACGGGAATGTCAACTCCTAAGACATACAAGGTCCTTGACAATATAAATGACTTTGGTAAGAGAAGCAAATAACATAATTTGCCATTACTTGTCATATCAACTCAAGTTTCTCTACATAAGACCTCTTAGCTTTAAGTACATGTAGCAAGTGTGAAATCAATTGCACGGATGTGTAGTAAATGCAAAATTTTTTATGACTACTTACTTCAATGTACAAAAATTTTTGTGATTCCTCTCAATTCTTCAAAAAAAAAACAAAAGAAAAAGAAAAAACCCCGGGGGGGGGGGTATTCAAAGAGGCAAAGTGCTTAGCCAAGAATTTTTTAATGATAGACCTTTGACTTATTTATGATTATTTAATTGACTGCATGGAAATTCACACTGTGTAAAATTGCTTGCGATTATTGCAAATGCAAAATCATTTATGCCTAACCATAATATGTAGCAATGTTGGCATGACTCTTTGCCTTAGAGAGAAAAAATCTAAGACAAAACAAAATGGAAAAATGCAAATACTTCACAGACACGAAGTTTTTTCAACGAGAGTCCTGAAAGTTTTGTAAGATTTCCATCACAAAATATTAGCCAAAAATCGTATAAAGCATCAATTAACTCTAATGTGGGTGGTTAGTATTTGATGTTTGGCTTATCCCAAACATTAGAAAAAATTGGTTTGGACATCAAAATGACTGTTAATATAGAAGCCCTTAAATATTTAGTTTCTGAGTGTCTAAAATAGGAAGTCGAACAATAAAAATTGAGGATTGAGATATCTATGTAAATTAGTGCTCAGCAAAAAATCTCTTCAAGCTTGTTAACTACAAAAGCAATCTCCAAATTAATCAGATATTTGAAAGTCCTATGTACATAGAAATTTTATAACCAACCAAATGATAGAAATACTATATTTTGGCCAATTGAATTTCTGTAGGATATGATTTGAGTCAGTACTTCTGTAAGAAACTTGTGCAAACTTGTATCTCTGCAACAAAGTTTTGCCTTAAAACCTTTCCAAGTAATGTAAATCACACTTTCTATTTTTTGTACAACACAAGAGGATTATGGGGAAGGGGAATCGATCTCTTAGTCAGTGGATGGGAAAGTCAACTTGGAAGCCATCAGACCACAAGGCAGTTGACAATATAAATTACTTTGGTAAGAGAAGTAAATCACTTAGTTATCCATTACTTGTCATGTCAACTCAAGCTTCTCTAGATAAGACCTTTTAGCCTAATAGTACATGTAGTGAGTGCAAAATTATTTATAACTTCTTGCTTGAACGTTTGGAATTTTTTACATGATTCTTTGTTGTTCTTTAAAAAAATGAAAACATGCAAAGAGGCATAGTGCACGCCAAGATTTTTTTTTTTTTTAATGGGACACCCTTGACTTATTTATGAGTGCTTAATTGAATGCGTGTATATTTACTCATTATAAAATTACTCAAGATTAACGTAAATAGAAAATCATTTCCGACTTACCCAAATGTGCAGCAAGTTTGGCATGACTCTTCCCCTTAGAGGGAAAAAAATCAAGAGAAAACAAAATGGGAAATACTTCGCAAAAATGAATTTTTTTTACCAAGTCTTTAAAATTTTTCAAGATTCCCATCACAAAATATTAGCTAATAATTGTATAGGGGCATCAATTAATTTTGAGATGTGCTGTTAGTATATCATATGAGCTATTAGTGTGATTTTTTGCTTATCCACAATGCTAGAAAAAAATGGTCTGGACATCAAAATGACTTCTAGGATAGAATCCTTTTTACACGTAGGTTTTTAGTATCTAAAGCAGAAAGTCAAACAATGACAATTGAGCATTGAGATATGCATATAAATCCATGCTCCAGTTGTAGCAAAAAAATACCTTGAAGCTTGTTAACAGCAAAAGTGATTTCCAAATAAACCAGACATTAATTTAAGGGAAAGTTGTTTATAGAAATTTTATACAAGAAAATGATAGAAATAATAGATTTTACTCAAGTGAATTTCAATTTGATATAATTTGAGTCAGTACTTTTTGTAAGAAGCTTAAGCAAACTAGTGTCTCTACAACAAATTTTTGGTTTAAAACCTTTCTTCGTAATGTAAAAGACACTTTTTTTTGCATTAAAAGGGATGATTGGGAAGAGGACTCAAACTCTTAATTGATAGATGGGAATGTCAACTTTGAAGACATACAAGGTACTTAACAATATAAATGACTCTGGTAAGAGAAGCAAATAACATAATTAGCCATTACTTGTCATATCAACTCAAGTTTTTCTCAATAAGACATTCTAGCTTATAAGTACATGCAGTGAGCGCAAAATTAATCACAAGGATATGTAGTAAATGCAAATTTTTTATGACTACTTACTTCAATATACGGAAATTTTTGTGATTCTTCGCTGTTCTTCAAAGAAGAAAAAAAGGGAAATATGCAAAGAGGCGAAGTGCTTAGACAAGAATTCTTTTAATGAGAGACCTTTGACTTCTTTATGATTATTTAATTGACTACATGGAAATTTACTCAATGCAAAATTACTTGCGATTACTGTCAATGCAAAATCATTTATGACTTACCATAATATGCAGCAATTTTGGCGTGACTCTTCGCCTTAGAGAGAAAAAAGAATAAGACAAAACAAAATGGAAAACTGCGAACACTTCGCAGACACAAAGTTCTTTT
Organism: Nyctanthes arbor-tristis; assembly: GCA_963692815.1. Classification (NCBI taxonomy): domain Eukaryota; kingdom Viridiplantae; phylum Streptophyta; class Magnoliopsida; order Lamiales; family Oleaceae; genus Nyctanthes; species Nyctanthes arbor-tristis. The sequence continues at coordinate 11,956 of CAVNYN010277510.1, forward strand.
TACGAGAGTCCCTAAAGTCTTTTAAGACAAGCCAAAAATTGTATAAAGCATCAACTGACTCGAATGTGAGTGGTTAATATTTGATTTTTGGCTTATCTCAGACACTGGTAAAAATGGTTTGGACAACAATTTGACTTGTAGTATAGAAGCCCTTATATATTTAGTTTTTGAGTGTCTAAAATTGGAAGTCAAACAATAAAAATTGAGGATAACAGTGCTCCAGTTGTAAGCAAAAAATCTCTTCAAGCTTATTAGCTACAAAAGCAATTTCCAAATTAATCATATATTCAATAGTCCAATGTATATAGAAATTTTATAACCAACCAAATGATAGAAATAGTATATTTTGGCCAATTGAATTTCTACTAGATATGATTTGAGTTAGTACTTCTGTAACAAACTTGAGCAAACTTGTATCTCTATAACAAAGTTTTGCCGTAAAACCTTTCCAAGTAATGTAAATCACGGTTTCTATTTTTTGTACAACACAAGAAGATTAAAGGGAAGAGGAATCGATCTCTTAGTCAGTGGATGGGAAAGTCAACTTGGAAGCCATCAGACCAAAAGACAGTTGACAATATAAATGACTTTGGTAAGAGAAGTAAATAATATAGTTATCCATTACTTTTCATGTCAACTCAAGCTTCTCCAGATAAGACCCTTTTAGCTTAATAGCACATGTAGTGGTGCAAAATTATTTATAACTACTTACTTTAACGTATGGAAATTTTTACATGATTTTTTGTTGTTCTTTGAAAATATGAAAATATGTGAAGAAGCAAAAGTACACGCCAAGATTTTTTTTTTTTTTAATGGGAGACCTTTGACTTCTTTATGAGTGCTTAATTGACTGTGCGTAAATTTACTCATTACAAAGGTACTCAGGATTATAGTAAATGGAAAATCATTTACGACTCACCCAAATGTGCAGCAATTTTGGCATGACTTTTCCCCTCAGAGGAAAAAAAAATATGACAAAACAAAATGGAAAATACTTCGCAAAAACGAAATTTTTTTTAACAAGAGTCCTTAAAATTTTCAAGATTCCTATCACAAAATATTAGCTAATAATTGTATAGGGTATCAATTAATTCTGAGACGAGCTGTTAGTATATGAGTTTTTGTTAGCTACAATGCTAGAAAGAAAATGGTTTGGACATCAAAATGACTTATAGGATAGAATCCCTTATATATGTAGTTTTTGAGTATCTAAAGCAGGAAGTCAAATAATAAAAATTGAGCATTGAGATATGCATGTAAATCAGTGTTCTAGTTGTTGCCAAAAAAAAAAAATAAATTGAAGCTTGTTAACAACGAAAGTGATTTCCAAATAAGCGAGACATTAAGTTAAGGGAAAGTCCTATGTTTATAGAAATTTTATAATACTAAATGATAGAAATAGTAGATTTTAATCAATTGAATTTCTATTTAATATGATTTGAGTCAGTACTTTTTGTCAGAAACTTAAGCAAACTAGTGTCTCTACATCAATTTTTTTGTTTAAAACCTTTCTTGGTAATATAAAAGACCCCTTTTTTTGTACATTACAAGATATAATCGGGAAGTGGAATCAAACTTTTAATCGATAGATGGGAATGTCAACTCTAAAGACATCCTAGGTACTTGACAATATAAATGACTTTGGTAGGAGAAGCGAATAACATAATTACCAATTACTTGTCATATCAACTCAAGTTTCTCTAGGTAGATAAAACATTTTAGCTTATAAGTATGTGTAGCAAGTGCTAAATCATAATATGCAGCAATCTTGGCATGACGCTTCGCCTTAGAGAGAAAAAAAATTAAGGCAAAACAAAATGGAAAAGAGCAAATACTTCGCAGACACGAAGTTCTTTTAACGAACGTCCCTAAAGTGTTTTTAGACTTCCATCACAAAATAGTAGCCAAAAATTGTATAAAGCATCAATTAACTCTAATGTGAGTGGTTAGTATTTGATTTTAGGCTTATCTCAAACACTAGAAAAAAATGGTTTGGACATCAAAATGATTTCTAGTGTAGGAGCCCTTATATAAGTCAAACAATAAAAATTGACGATTGGGATATGTATATAAATCAATGCTCTGGTTGTAAGCAAAAAATCTCTTTAAGCTTGTTAACTAGAAAAGCAATTTCCAAATTAATCAGACACGACGCTCTTCCGATCTTATATAGAAATTTTACAGCCAACTAAATGATAGAAATAGTATATTTTGGAAAATTGAATTTCTACATGATGTGATTTGATTAGTACTTCTGTAAGAAACTTGAGCAAACTTGTATCTCTACAACAAAGTTTTGCCTTAAAACCTTTCCAAGTAATGTAAATCACACTTTCTATTTCTTGTACAACAAAAGAGGATTATAGGAAAGGGGAATCGATCTTTTAGTTAGTGGACGGGAAAGTCAAATTGGAAGCCATCAGACCGCAAGGCAATTGACAATATAAATGACTTTGGTAAGAGAAATAAATAACATAATTATCCCCTAGCTAATCTACATGTGCAATGCACGGGAAACACATATACATCTCTAAAAGAAACTAAAGCGAACAATTAATTAAAGGATAAAAAATAAAAGTAACATACATTCATCAACCAGATCACTCGAACTAAAAATTAACTAAAAAAGAAATATGTGCAACTGCTTCCAAAATTGATACTCTATGTTAATTGATTGATTGCTGGCAAATATATCTGTGCAATATGTATATATAGCTACTTTTATACTTACTTGATTAGACGGCTTGAAGGTTGCTTTGATTATTCAAATATAAACAAAAAGAGATAATTACAAATTTATTATTGCACTTACCTAGTTAAGCACAAGTAAAGAGATAATTAAGAATTTGATTGATATACTTACTTGATTAATCAAAATCTAAAGCATCTCTATAGGCCAAAAGTTCCGCCCCAACAACTGGGACATGATTAAAATTACTATGCAAAATTAAAAGATGTAATAAACAAAATTCTAAAAATTTGAAAAAAAAAGAAGAAAAGATTAAGGTGAGCAGATAAATAGCTATTAAAAATTACTATGCAAAATTAAAAAATTAACCCACAACTTTGTTAGCATTATTTGATTATTATTAGGGTGAACAAAAATAAAAACAGAAAAATAAATTGGACATCAGTGGCATCATCATGACATCAGATTCCTAATTTCCTTAAGATGCCAGTTTTAGGCAGGAGGAATTAACCCACCACTTAGTATTATAAATATATAGATATAGATTATTATTAGGGTGAATGAAAATAAAAATAGAAAAATAAATGAGATATCAGCTTGACATCATCATGACATTATATATTTAATTCCCTTATGATACCAGTTTTAGGCAGGAAAAATTAACCCACCACTTACTTAGTATTATAAATATATAGATATAGATATAGATTATTATTATTATTAGGGTGAACAAAAATAAAAATAGAAAAATAAATGTGACATCATGACATTAGATTCCTAATTCCCTTAGGATGCCAGTTTTAGACGGGAAAAATTAACACATCACTTAGTTAGTATTATAAATATGTAGACTACTTGTCATGTCAACTCAAGCTTCTCTAGATAAGACCTTTTAGCTTAATAGTACATGTAGCATGTGCAAAATTATTTATAACTACCTGCTTGAATGTATGGAAATGTTTACATGGTTCTTTGTTGTTCATTAAAAAAATAAAAATATGCGAAGAGGCAAAACACAGGCCAAGTTTTTTTTTTAGTGGGACATCTTTGACTTATTTATCACTACTTAATTGATTGCGTGTAAATTTACTCATTACAAAATCACTCATGATTACCGTAAATGGAAAATCATTTAAGACTTAGCTAAATGTACAACAATTTTGGCATGACTCTTCCCCTTAGAGGAAAAAAAATTAAGACAAAACAAAACGGAAAATACTTCGCAAAAACGAAACGTTTTATAACGAAAGTCCTTAAAATTTTTCAAGATTCCCATCACAAAATATTAGCTAATAACTGTATAGGGCATCAATTAATTTTGAGATGAGCTGCTAGTATATGAGTTTTGGGTTACCTACAGCGCTAGAAAAAAAATGGTTTGGACATCAAAATGTATTCTCAGGTAAAATCCCTTATTTATGTAGTTTTCGAGTATCTAAAGCAAGAAGTCAAACAATAAAAATTGAGCATTGAGTTATGTATATAAGGGAAAGTCCTATATTTATAGAAATTTTATGCAAGCAAATGATAGAAATAGTAGATTTTAATCAATTGAATTTCTATAAGATATGATTTGAGTCCGTACTTTTTGTAAGAAACTTAAGCAAACTAGTGTCTCTACAATAAATTTTTTGTTTAAAACCTTTCTTGGTAAGGTAAAAGACACTTTTATTTTTTTTGTACGTTACTAGAGATAATAGGGAAGGGGAATCAAACTCTTAATCGATAGATGCGAATATCAACTCCAATGACATACAGAGTACTTGACAATATAAATGACTTTGGTATGAGAAGTAAATAATATAATTAGCCATTACTTGTCATGTTGACTCAATATTCTCTTGATAAGACCTTTTAGCTTATAAGTACATGTAGCAAGTGGAAAATTAATTGCAAGGTTATGTAGTAAATGCAAAACTATTTACGACCATTACCTTGATTGTGCAGAAATTTTTACGTGATTCTTTACTGTTCTACCAAAAAAAAAAAAAAAAAGAAAGAAAATATGCAAAGAGACAAAGTGCTTATCCAAGAATTTTTTTTTTTAATGAGAAACGTTTGACTTATTTATGACTATTTACTTGGCTACAAAAAATTACTCACTACAAAATTACTTGCGATTATCACAAATGCAAAATCATTATGACTTACCATAATGTGAAGCAATTTTGGCATGACTCTTCACCTTAGAAAGAAAAAAAATTAAGACAAAACAAAATTGAAAAATACTCTGCAGACATGAAGTTCCTTTAATAAGAGTCCCTAAAGTTTTTCAGAATTTCCATCACAAAATATTAGCCAATAATTGTATAAAGCATCAGTTAACTGTAATGTGAGTTGTTAGTATTTGAATTTTGGGTTATCTCGGAAACTAGAAAAAGATGGTATAGACATCAAAATGGCTACCAGGATAGAAGCCCTTATGTATTTTGTTTTTGAGTATCTAAAGTAGGAAGTCAAACAATAACAATTGAGCATTGAGATATGTATATAAATTGGTGCTCCTGTTGTAACCAAGTAATCCCTTCAAGCTTGTCAATTACAAAAGTGATTGCCAAAGTAGCTAGACATTAGATTACTAGAAAGTCCCATGTATGTAGAAATTTTATAACCAAGCAAATGATAGAAACAGTAGGTTTTGGCCAATAGAATTTCTACATGATATGATTTGATACAGTACTTCTGTGAGAAATTTGAGTAAACTACTATCTCTACAACAAAGTTTTGCCTTAAAGCCTTTCTAGGTAATGTAAATGACACTTTTTCTATTTTTAATAAACAAGAGGATTATATGAAAGGGGAATCGATCTCTTAGTCAATGGATAGGAAATTAAGCTTGGAAGCCATCAGACCACAAGGTAGTTGACTATATAATTGACTTTGGTAAGAGAAGTAGATAACATAATTATCCATTACTAGTCATGTCAATTCAAGTTTCTCTAGATAAGACCTTTAAGCTTAATAGTGTATGTAATGTGTGCAAAATTAATTGCAAGGATAGGTAGTAAATGCAAAATTATTTTATAGTGAACGTGTGGAAATTTTTATGTGATTCTTCGCTATTCTTAAAAAAATGAAGATATATGAAGAGGCAAAATGCTCAGCTAGGAATTTTCTTTTCTTTTTTTTTAAATTTTAATGGGAGACCTTTGATTTATTTATTTATGACTACTTAATTGATTGTGTCTAAATTTAAGCACTAGAAAAAAATAGTTTGGGCATCAAAATGACTTGTAGGAGAGAAGCCCTTATTTATTTTGTTTTTCAGTATCTAAAGTAGTTAGTCAACCAATAAAAATTGAGCGTTGAGATATGTAAATAAAGTGCAGATTGTAGCCCCAAAAATCCCTTCAAGCTTGTTAACTACAAAAGTGATTTCCAAAATAACCAGACACGAATTAGATCACTGGAAAGTCCAATGTATATAGAAATTTTATAAACAAGCAAATGGTAGAAATAGTATATTTTATCCAATTGAATTTCTACATGGTATGCGTTGAGTCAGTACTTCTATGAAAGTATCCCAACAACAAATTTGACCTAAAACCTTTCCTGGTAATGTAATTGACACTTATCTTCTTTTGTACTTCACAAAAGGATTATAGGGATGGGGAATCAAAATCTTAATCAATGGATAGGAAAGTCAACTTGCTAGCCATCAAACCACAAAGTATTTGACAATGTAAAGGACTTGGTATGAGAAGTAAATAACATAATTAGCCATTACTTGTCATGTCGACGCAAGTTTCTGTAGATCATACCTTTTAACTTATAAGTACATGCAGGGAGTGCAAAAATCAATTGCAAGAATATGTAGTAAATGTAAAATTATTTATGACTACTTGAACGTGCGGAGTTTTTATGAGATCCTTTGTTGTTTGTTAAAGAATGTAAATATGTGAAAAGGGAAAGTGCTCAACCAACAAATTTTTTTTTTTAACGACCCTTCTTTGACTAATTTATGATTATTTACTTGACTGCGGGGAAGTTTACTCATTACAAAATTACTTGTGAGTACTGTAAATGCAAAATCATTTATGACTTATGCAAATGTGTAGCAATTTTGGCATGACTCTTCCCCCATAGAGGGAAAAAATTAAGACAAAACAAAATGGAAAATACTTCGCAAACAAGAAATTTTTTTGACGAGAGCCATTAAATTTTTTCAAGATTCCCATCACAGAATCTTAGCCATTAATTGTATAAGGCATCAATTAATTCTGATATGAGTTGTTAGTATATGAGTCTTGGGTTATCTAGAACGCTAGAAAAAAATGGTTTGAACATCAAAATGACTTCTAGGATAGAAGCCCTTTTCACAGTAGGAAGTCAAACAATAAATATTGAGCATTTAAATATGTATATAAATAAGTGCTCTAGTTGTAACCAAAAAAAAAGAAAAATCCCTTGAAGCTTGTTAATGTTGAAAACATAGGCATTTTGGACAAAACTTTGAGCATTATCGGATTCCTAATTTTGCCCAAAATGATGTTTGGGTGAATGAGAAACTGAGTCTCAAAGTTTCTCATTAAAAATGGGTTTAGTGTTTGAAAAACTTTGTCCCACATTGAAAAGATAGTATTCCAATCGCTTGTTTAAAAATGTATATATATTGTAATGTGTAAATTGTGTAGCTAGGAGGCCATGCACGCCCGTAGGAGATGCAAATCACAGATTAAAAATACATTTTAGACCACTAAACTTGTGTGCGAAGGCCACTTACGTACATGAATGCCGCACCCGAAGTGGGTGCCTAATCTGGCCAAGTTTTGCTACAATAAGCTATGAAATTTTAACACTAAACCATTTGCTGGAATGTGAAGAGTTGTAATTTGTCTGACTGTTGATGTTGCTTCCATTCAACTCCAATGAATTCACATTTAATTTTTGGCTTTTAACATGCCTTGCATTGTCGATATAAGGACCAGTTTCTGGCCTCTTTGGAACCCATAATTTCTCTAGTTTTTCTTTCCTTAAACCTATGTCTTGTGATACTGTTGAGGTACTTTTTCGGTTCATCTAGGTGGGAACTTCAAAGCCTGTTCCAATATTGTTCCTCCAGGTTTCGACTGTTGTATCTTGGGAAATAGACGTCCAGTGTGTCGGCGACAAATTTATTTTAAGGACACTATGTCTAAAGGTGGGCGTTAGGCCGGGTGGGTTGGGTTTGGGCTGAACCTGACACCTACCTGACTAGTGATCGGATTGGGATATCCCAAACCGAACTAAAATGATTCGGCTTGGGAACCCAACTGGTGCGTTGGTTTGAGTCAGGTTTCGGGTTTGGGCCTTTAGTTTTTTCCTTTAATTGACCCAAAATTTGTAAAAGACATAATAAAGGAAAATATAACAAACCTGGTTATTAGAAATCCCTAGTATACACCTAGGCTTCATCCACAAATTAACAATTTACAAGTTCCATGAATAGACAGAGATGGCAAGTGAAGAATTAGGATACAAGTGAAAGAGATAGAGATAACAAGTTGAAGAAGTGTGCATAGACATTATGAGTCTTCAATTAACAAGAAAATGGAGGAACACCCGCTATCAAAGAGAAGCACACAGCAGCGGTGATATTTACAGCAATGAATGCTTTGATCTCAGTAGTGTCGATCAGCGGCGGTGAGACCAAAACAAAGGCTTCAATCTTGGCTGTCGACAGTGGCAGATTTGTGATTCAGGGCTAGGTTTCAAATATTGTAGCTTTGCAATTTGTTTTGAATTGTCTGCCAATCAAAGTGTCTGTGAGAAGGTGAGGTAAGTAGTAATGGACTAATGGCCCAACATCATCTTTTCTAACCCTAAAAGAAAAGGTTAGAAGTTTATTGAAAAAACAAGGAAAATTGCGTTGACCAGGTCAAACCCAATTGGTTAAGTAGTGGGCTGGGTCACTCAGGTTTCGCCAAGTTGGATAATCTAACCAGAGCACCGAACTGACCCGTGTTGGTTTCCCTTTTTCTAACCTGAGAACCGAAACGCTTTCTCTCATAACCCAACCCAAACCGACCCGATTGGGTCGGGTCAGTCGGCTTTGGCAGGTTATGGGGCACTCTGCCTAACCCTAACTATCTAACACGGGCATAGGTTCTTTGTTTCTTGTTCTACCTGTTTCTGTTTTTATGTTGTTTTCTGCTTGTGCTGCAAATATTGCTAGCAATTTCCCTTTCAGTTATTATGGCTTATGATTCATCTAATCAAAATGTGGTTGATGTAAACCAAACTGTAGTTGGTGTGTAAGTGTTTCCAGTTGTGCCTCAAGTGCCAACTTTGGCTGTGACTTAGGCTACTTCAATTGTGATTGTTCTAGTTAATCACGAGGAAAAACCAAAAAAGTTCAGTGGTTTGAACTTCAA
>CAVNYN010277513.1:0-18273 GCA_963692815.1 Nyctanthes arbor-tristis
GAAATAAAACTTTAATTAAATTGGACTCACTGTTCAGAAACATCATATGTTTTATAGCGATAAACATATTCACGAGCGATCAACCTTGAATTACTCAACAAGCTAACATCAACAATGAACTCTGGTTTTCACTATAATAGTAGAAGGCGTGTATTAACAATTAATATGAATTTAATATATATTATAGGAGATCGGTCTCATCAACATCACGATTATGTAATAAAATAACATCACACAAGCAATCACCAATACATAATAAATATGGGTGGATGAATATGGACTATATCTATCCAGTCTTCTCGAGCCATGAAGAAGACTAGTCGGTCAAAACTTAAGAGACATTGCATTCAATCATCGAATGCTAAATGCAGCGCTCTCTATTTTTTGCTCCAACCAATATCCTATACTAGTTGTCTTCTTGTAGTATATCTCCAATTTGTATCATATACTAATTGGCACAGACACCGAAATTTGGACACGCAGGCCCAAAATAAACTTTAAAACAATTGGCTCGTAGGCCCAAAAATCATATAATAAGCAGGCATGCCCGACTGAATAAAATAATCGGCTCGAAGGCCCCCAACAAGAGTAACCGAAAATAATTAACCATACATTCAACCAATCGCATGGGTCGAGTCCATAATCATCCACAAACATTCATCAATATCTAATATTAATGAACACATGCACTTCTAGATTTGTGGTAGTTGACAATAGTGTCTAAACAATTTAGACACATAAAAACGAACCAAAAAAGAAGTAAATTAATTAATCAAATTAATTAATCAATTTCATTGTAGCGATCAGGATTTTTTATAAATAAATTTCTTGTGCATGGTGTCGCTACCATTACCCGTGCTATTTTACCATTTACATATTTCCAGTACACTCGTCTAGTTAATTTAAATAAACGATGGACACCAAATTAATTAATTAATTCATTTATAAATTTTATATTTAAAATTAAGTCAAATCCTAAATTGAGGATAATCCAAAATATTTAACGATAATAACTAACTAAACCCAGTTATCTTCGACAAAAGAAAAAAATATAATACTAAACAAGGAGTTTCAAATTAATCAAACTCCAAATATTTAAAACAACTTTTAGTAGAAGTAAATTAAAGCCAGGCCCATAACAAATACCAATCCTCCTACCCATCAAAGTCTAGCTTATACATACATATATACATATATATAAGTATGACACAATTTTTGACCTACCCTAGTACCACCCGAGATCAGTTTTCAGCCGAATTCCTTTACCATGGTAAGTTTTTTTTTTTTCCGATACTCTTTCTTTCTAGAAGATACGAGCTATATTGTATAGGATTTCCTTCTTCACCCCATATTGTTCATTGATGATTCCACGCCAACACCATGCAAAAATATGTGTGTATGTACATACATGTGAAGTTTATATGTTAATCTTGAATATATCGTTCCTGTAAACGCCAAGTTATATATATATATATATATACACACATGTTTACATGCACAAAGATCAATCTGAAAACATTTAGAGAAAAAGAAAAAAAAGTCATATACATGTTTATAGGTTGCATGTTCACGGCAAAGACGGGGGGGTTGACTGACTCATTTCGCTAGCTTTGCTTCTAGGTCACAAATCATATGCCAATATGTTCATCTCATCACGTAGAATCTAAAAGTTTAAATTTCTCGGTCAGAAACCCACCGGTTATATCAACTTTAGTTTCAAAATTCCGACACAAAATGTCACCGTTCATGATTTTGAGGGTACAATTGGATTGCCCTCAAGGTGGTGAACATTTTCATATATATATTGTGAAGAATTCATAGACTAGGAATTATTTTTAAATTTTCTTTAAATCCTCCAAAGGCTACTGCGAACATTTTCCAGCCAGGGACTTCTTTTGAAAATTTGATAAAAATTCAATATTTATTACGCAGGTCCCCAAGTTCCGGTGATATATAAGTTAGTCCTCATTCTTTTTAAATGGTTTAGTTGGTCAATAAACTTTCTAAAAAGTGTGACTAAGCCCAAAAGTTTCCAGAATATTTACTTCAGTCCTCAATTCTTGAAGAATTCCTTGATTAGGTGCAAATAACTTACCAGAATTTATAATTTAGTCCTTATAACTTTAGAAAGTAATAATTTAACCTATTAAATTCCACTAATTGGTTAATTCACTTATCACAACATTCTTATGAGGTTTGACTAACCTCTTACAGTCCATAATATGCACCAAGTCATTAAATCAAGTATTCTAAAATATTAATGATAATTTCTTTTGCTAGACGAGAATGCAGTAAATCTTTAAAGTTCAATAAGCTTCGCATTTACTCAACTTTAAAGGAATTTTCAAGACTTTTCAGGTGGGGAATTATATGCAATGTGGTTTATATTTTCTATACCCTTGCCATAAGTGTGATTTTAGTATGTTAAATCATTGTCATGGTATCTATAGTTGTCAGGAACCATAAGTGTTTCAGGGTCGAATACGAACCCTTGGGTTAGCCTACAATGCATATTTTAATGTCTGTGTGCAAATGACTGTCAAGGATCTTTAAGTGGTCCAGAATCTAATACAGATTCTTGGATTTATTACACAATACAATTCAATAGACCTCTATAGGTTTACAGTTGTTCAATAGAATAATTTTACATGTCTAAATTTGCATATTTGGTTTGGACTTAGTTGTTGCGTATCCCACTTAATGTACTTGTATGCTCACCTCACTTTTAAATATTCTAGATTGAGGAGCTCAGTGGCGGCAAGACAGCGGCTGAGGAGGAACTAAATTTTAAATCATAACCATAATATTTACCTTACTGTTATTTTACAATATTTATTTAATAGTTGAACTTCGTTTCCTAAACTTTGTTAGCTTTATATGCTTTGGTAGTACTCTTAAATTAAATTGATGAATAAAGTTTCCGCCTTTATTTATAAATTTTGAGTTTTGCAAAATAAAAGTAAATACATTTTGTGCTCGTGCGGCATTATTGTAAACGTTTGAAGTGTCAAAAACTAATTTTGGTGACGCTTTAAGTTAATAGAACTTGGGGCATTACAGTTTGGTATCAGAGCCCTAGGTATACTTTTCTGGGGGGAAAAAATTTCGGCTATTGTTCACCATGAACAGTAACCGCGTGTTACTGTTCACAGTGAACAGTAGCTATTTTGGTTTTCAAAGAAAAATAATATATATGCATACATATATTAGAGTTTGACTGCTGTCCGCTCCCGCCGATCCACGCCGACTCTGAAAAGGTAAAGTATTTTGTATGCTTTATTATAGTAAAGTTTGAAATTTATATTGGATACTATGAATTTTATTTCCATAACTGCATTTAAATTTAAAAGCCTATGCTATAGATTCATGTGATTTTGAATGAAAATTTACTATAGCTGATGCAGCATAAATGTTTTAATATTTATATCCAATACATGCTATGAATTTTATTACGGGCTGCTAAATTCATGTTTTAAGCTGTGATGTGAAGATTAACTTTATTTTTTAAATATAAACTTGTCCTCGAAATTAGGCTAAAATCTATAGTAAACCATTGGATCTAATACCATAAATGGTATGATAGATATGGCCCACACGAGACTTATTGTTAGGAAAACCACAGCCTTTGATCGCGTAATGCGAGGGTGGGTGTATGAGTACGAAGAGTACGTTTGGAACCCAAGGCATAATGTGGTTCATATATCGTCTATGGTCGAGGGTTTATGAGGAGCGTCCCCACCTGGCCGACGGAATCACAGTTGCCTTACACCTCATCAACTCGCTACCAGCCGGGTTGCGGGGGACGGTTGGGGCAATCTACCAGGGTATAGGGGTCATTCCGCCTAACCAGCCACCATACCTCGACTTTATAGCATTTGTGGACCGATTGCTGGCTGAGTGGGCACCACTCAAATCTGACGATGACATGCCACCACTTGAGGAGACAGCTCCACCTGAATCTGATGATGATATGCCACAGTTTGAGAATGTGGCACCACATGAAGCAGATGAGGATGAGGTACCCTTGCTAAGAAGCCTCGAGTGAAGACTGAGGATAATGAATCTAGTGAGGATATTAATCCAAGTAAGGATAGTGATCCCAACGAGGTTGAAAAAAACAATGGAAATGAAGACAATATCATTATTATTAGCAATGATAGTAGTGATAGTGATGATGAATAGGTAAAGGATGGATGATTTCGTACAAGTTATTATGGAAAATTTTAGAGTAGGATTTCCATATTTATCCTAGATTCATTTAGAGTAATTGCTATTATTCAAGCATTGTGTTACAAGATTTTGATATTTGGGAATAAAGTTGATATTTGATTTTATACTACATCTTGATGTTATTAAGTTGGGATTATGAATTATAGATGCATGATATGAGGCAAATACTCACAAGCAAATTTTTGAGTTAATTTTTATTTTGGGTATCAGGATGCCTCCTCGATGTACTCCCCAAGCTGCTAATGGGCAATGTAGGAGATGCTCTTTTGAGAGATCTTGTTACTGTCATTCAGGGACTTGCCTAGAATCAAAATGCCCCTGTTGCTCCAAATCCACCAATGCATGCCATTAATATGAGTCATGTGGTCGAGCAGTTTCGCCATTATAAGCCACCTAAGTTTAATGGGTGAGCTAGACCACTAGCCGCAGAAGAATGGTTGAGGGCCTATGAACAGATATTTGAGCATATAGAATACTCAGATGCTCAAAAGGTTTTCTGTGCTATTTTTATGCTGACAGAGGATGTGGGACATTGGTGGGAATCCTACCATCGAACCATGACAGAAGCTCAAAGGCGTGCTATGACTTGGGAGGAGTTCAAAGAGCTTATCGTAGAAACATATTTCTTGCAGTCTTATCGCAACATGAAGGAGTCAGAGTTCCTTGACCTCAAGCAGGGGACTATGTTTCTAGTGGAATATGAAAAGAAATTCAGCCAGCCGTCTCGACATGTGATACACTTGGTTGACATGGACGCCAAGAAAGCCAGAAGATTTCTAAGTGGCTTGCGCCCAGAAATCAGGGGAATACTGGCTAGACATAGACTTGTGACGTACGCTTCAGGCTTGGAGTGGGCACGAGCCGTGTATTCCAACTTGGAGTTGGAAAAACCGATAGCTAAACTTGCAGAGACAAAGGACAAGAGGAAATGGAAAGGTCAGAATAAGGGAAGGGGTAAACATGAGGATAAGAAAGGAAAGACAGAAGTGCCAAAGACTAAGCCTCTTTGCTAACATGTGGAAAGAACCGTAGTGGGAAATACTTGCTCGGGAAAGAAAAATGCTACAGGTGCAAGGAACCCGGGTATATGGCTGGAGAATGCCCTAAGTTTAAGGGCAAAGAGTTTGATACAAAAGGAAAAGAGTAGGACCGGAAAGGAAAGACATGTGTCTGCACTCTAACTCAAAAGGAGGCGGAGAAAGATTCTGAAGTGATATCAGGTATTTTATCCGCTTTTGACATACCTGCTGTAGTGCTATTTGACTATGGTACTATTAACTCTTTTATATCTGCTAGCTTTCATAATAAGACTGGAAATGCATATCATAATATGAATAAGACCTTAGAGGTTAGTGTTCCCTTGGGAGAAACCATAAGTACTAACCAGATATCTAAGGGTGTGAAGCTAGAAATCGATGGAAAGAACTTAGAGGCTGACTTGTACATTATAAACATGAAGGACTTCGACATAATTCAAGGAATAGATTGGCTTAGTCATAATCATGCAAGTATTATGTGACATGAAAGAGAGGTCTTCTTTTGAATGCTAGGAGAAGGTGAGTTCTCCTTTTACGGGCTGAAGATCAAGGCTATACCCCGTATTGTGTTAGCAATGAAGGCACAGAAGATGTTGAGGAAAGGTACTTGTCACATGTACTTAGTGAGCGTTGTGAGTATGTAGCCGTCTGAACTCATAGAGCCTGATGTACCGGTGGTACGAGATTTCATTGCTACCTGGTATTCCACCAGATAGACAGTTGGAATTCACCACTTACTTGATACCTGGTGCAGCACCGGTCTCTAAAGCACCTTATAGAATAGCGCCAAAAGAATTAAATGAGCTGAAAGTGCAGTTGCAGGAGCTATTGGATAAAGGGTTTATTCGCCCAAGTGTATCACCCTGGGAAGCTCCTGTGCTATTTGTTAGAGTTAAACCGCCTCACAATCAAGAATAAGTATCCTCTACTAAGGATAGAGGACCTGTTTGATCAACTAAAAGAAGCAGCGTATTCTCTAAGATTAACATGAGGTTAGGCTACCATCAGCTGAAGATTAAAGACATCGACATTCCTAAGTCCTCGTTCAGGACTCGATATGGGCATTATGAGTTCACTGTGATGCCATTTGGGCTGACAAATGCGCCAGCGGTATTCATGGACCTGATGAACAGAGTGTTCCATCCATATTTAGACCAGTTCGTTATAGTTTTTGTTGATGACATCTTACTCTACTCAAGAAATAAGGCTTAACATAAAGAGCATCTACGTACTATCTTGGGAACTCTTCACAAGGAGAAACTATACGCCAAATTCAAAAAGTGTGAATTTTGCCTTGACCGGATAGCTTTTCTTGGTCATGTTGTGACGGCGCAGTGAATTGAGGTTGACCTGGGCAAGGTTGAGGCCGTGGCCAATTGGAGCATCCCGACAAATGTAAATGAAATTCACAGTTTCTTGGGGTTGGCCAGCTATTATTAGAGGTTCATTAAAGGATTCTCGAAGATAGTAGGGCCCGTAATGCAACTAACAAGAAAAGGTGTAAAATTTCAATAGACGGACAAATGTGAAAAGAGTTTCCAAGTACCGAAATAGTAAGGTTTTGTTATATACAGCGACGCTTCAAAGTAAGGTCTAGGATGTGTACTAATGCAAGATGGCAAGGTAATTGCTTATGCCTCTAGACAACTAAAACCTCACGAGCTGAACTACCCTACACATGACTTGGAGTTGGCCACGGTAGTTCATACTCTAGAAATATGGCGACATTATCTATACAGTGGAAAGTGCAAAATATACACAGACTATAAGAGTCTTAAATATTTCTTCACACAGAAGGAATTAAACATGAGACAGAGACGATAGTTCGAATTGGTCAAAGATTATGCACAATCCATTACCATTCCGGTAAAGCCAACGTAGTTGCTTATGCTCATAGCCGGAAGAGTAAGGGTCAGTTAACTGCCCTTGTCTCCCTGGAGCAGTTAATTAAGGATTTTGCCAATATGAAGATCTGAAGTTGTCGCCCCTTTTCATACCACGTCAACTATGGCAGCATTGGTAGTTCGACCGTCTATCGGGGACAAAATACGAAAATCACAGGTAAAGGACACGGACAAGTTCTTACTAAAAATGAGAGCTCGAGTTCTTTCTGGAGATGTTAAAGGTTTCAGATCAGTAGCCCTAGATAGTACCTTCGTGTATGAAGAGAGATGAGGAATGGAAAAGGGAAGTTTTGAAGGAAGCTCAATATATAACTTATACTGCACATCTTGTAGGTACAAAGATGTACCGAGACCTACGAATGGTGCATTAGTGGAGAAATATGAAAAGATCAATTGGACAGTTTGTGGAGAGATGCATAATCTGTCAGCAAGTGAAAGTAAAACATCAACGTCTATCTGGATTGTCGAACCCATTGGAAATTCCCAAATGAAAGTGGGAGCACATAACCATAAATTTCGTGATTGGACTCCCCAGATCACCAAGAGGATATTAGGCAGTTTAGGTAATTGTTGATCAGTTGACAAAATCGGCCTATTTTCTACCAGTCAAGATGACTTACAGTCTGGAACAATTTGCTCAGATATATGTGAAGGAGATTGTGAGATTACATAGAGTGCCAGTTTCAATAGTGTCTAACAAAGATACCAGATTTACTTCTAAGTTTTCGCAAAGCCTACAGATAGCTATGGGAATCAGATTGAAGTTCAGTACTACTTATCATCCAGACAGATGGTCAATCAGAATGTACCAATCAGGTGTTGAAGGATAGGTTAAGGGCATATGTGCTAGACCTTGGTGGGGACTAGAAAAAGCATTTGCCATTGGTTGAATTTGCATACAATAATAGCTACCAGTCAACCATTGGTATAGCACCCTACGAAGCTCTCTACGGAAGGAAGTGTAGATTAGCTGTCTATTGGGAGAAAGTCGGAGAAAAGAAAGTTTTGGGTCCTGCGTTAATCAAAGAGACAGTGAAGGATATCGAGAAAATTAAGGAAAGGATTAAACAAGCTCAAACAAGACAGAAATCATATGCCGATAAAAGGAGAAAGGATTTACATTTCAAAGTTGGTGAGAAAGTCTTTCTGAAGATCGCGCCAATGAAGGGTGTAGTAAGATTTAGGAAGAAAGGAAAACTGAAACTGAGATTTATTGGATCTTTTGAGATACTTGAAACGGTTAGTAGTGTAGCCTACAGGCTAGCTTTGCCGCCGGAACTATCAATGGTTCATAATGTATTCCACGTTTCCATGTTGAAAAAATATGTGTATGATCCCAGTCACATAGTCAACTATGTCAACTTGGATATCAAAGAAAATATGACTTATGAAGAGACACCAATAGCCATATTTGACCGAAAGGTACACATTTTGAAAAACAGACAGATTCCCTTCGTAAAAAGTCCGATGGAGTAGGCATGGTGAGGAAGAGGCAACATGGAAATGAGAGAGTGACATAGTTCACAAATATCTAAATTTGTGAAACAAGTAAGTTCAATTTCGAGGACGAAATTTAATTTAAGTGAGGGTGGTTGTACCAGGAATTTTTATAAATAAATTTATTATGCATGGCGTCGCTACCATTACCCATGCTATTTTACCATTTACATGTTTTGGGTACACTCGTCTAGTTAATTTAAATAAATATGGACACCAACTTAATTAACTAATTCAATCATGGATTTTATATTTAAAATTAAGTAAAATACTAAATTGAGGATAATCCAAAATATTTAACAATAATAACTAACTGAAACCAACTTATCTTCGACAAAAGAAAAAAAAATATAATACTAAACAAGGAGTTTCAAATTAATTAAACTCCAAATATTTAAAACAACTTTTAGTAGAAGAAAATTAAAGTCTGGCCTATAACAAATATCAATCCTCCTACCCTTCAAACTCTAGCCCATACATGTGTGTGTGTGTATATATATATATATGTATATGCATGACACAATTTTTAACCTACCCTAATACCACGCGAGAACAGTTTTCAGCCGAATTCCTTTCCCACGGTAAGTTTTTTTTTTCGATACTCTTTCTTTCCAGAAGATATGAGCTATATTGTATAGGTTTTCCTTCTTCACCCCATATTGTTCATTCATGATTCCACGCCAACACCATGCAAAAATATGTATGTACATACATGTGAAGTTTATATGTTAATCTTGAATATATCGTCCCTGTAACCGCCAAGTTATATCTATATATATATATATATATATACACATATTTACATGCACAAAGATCAATCTGAAAACATTTAGAGAAAAAGAAAAAAAAGTCATATACATGTTTATAGGTTGCATGTTCACGGCAAAGACCGGGGGTCGACTGACCCGTTTCGCTAGCTTTGCTTCTTTGTCACAAATCATATACCAATGTGTTCATCTCATCAAGTAGAATCCAAAAGTATAAATTTCTCGGTCGAAAACCCACCGGTTATATCAACTTTCGTTTCGTACTTCCGAGACGTGTGCTCTTCCGATCTGTTCATGATTTTGAGGGTACAGTTGGATTGCCCTCAATGTGGTGAATATTTTCATATATATATGGTGAAGAATTCATAGACTAGGAATTATTTTTAAATTTTCTTTAAATCCTACAAAGGCTACTGTGAACATTTTCCAGCCAGGGACTTCTTTTGAAAATTTGATAAAAATTCAATATTTATTACTTGGGTCCCCAAGTTCCAGTGATATATAAGAGATCGGAAGAGCACACGTGTTTCTTAAATGGTTTAGTTGGTCAATCAACTTTCTAAACAGTGTGACTAAACCCAACAGTTTCCAGAATATTTCCTTCAGCCCTCAATTCTTTAAGAATTCCTCATTTAAGTCCTAACAACTTACCAGAATTTATAATTTAGTCCTTATAACTTTAGAAAGTAAAAATTTGACCTATTAAATTCCACTAATTGGTTAATTCACTTATCACAACATTCTCATGAGGCTTGATTTACCTCTTAAAGTCCATAACATGCACCAAGTTATTATATCAAGCATTCTAAAATATTGATGATAATTTCTTTTGCTAGACGAGGATGTAGTAAATCTTTGAAGTTCAATAAGCTTCATATCCACTCAACTTTTCAAGAAATTTTCAAGACTTTTCAGGTGGGAAATTATATATAATGTGGTTTATATTTACTAATGTGTGATTTTGGTGTGTTAAATCATTGCCGTGTTATCTATAGTTGCCAGGAACTGTAAGTGGTTAGAGGTTGAATACGAACCCTTGGGATAGCCCACAATGTATATTTTAATATTTGCGCGCAAATGACTGTCAAGGATCGTTAAGTGGTCCGGAATCTAATACAAGTTCTTGGATTTATTCCATAGTATAGTCAATAGACCTCTACAGTTTCTCCAGTTATTTATTAGAATGATTTTACATGTCTAAATTTGCATATTTAGTTTGAACTTAATTGTTGCGTTCCCCACTAAGTATACTTGTATGCTCGTCCCACTTTTAAACGTTCCAGATTGAAGAGCTCGGTGGCGGCAAAGTGGCGGCGGAGGAACTAAATTTTAAATCATAACAATAATATTTACCTTTCTGTTATTTTACGATATTTATTTAACAGTTGAACTTCGTTTCCTAAACTTTGTTAGCTTTATATGCTTTGGTAATACTCTTAATTTAAATTGATAGATAAAGTTTCCGTCTTTATTTATAAATTTTGAGTTTTGCAAAATAAAAATAAATACATTTTGTGCTCGAGCAGCATGATTATAAATGTTTGAAGGGTCAAAAGCTAATTTTGGTGACTTTCCAAGTTAATAGAATTTGGTGTGTTACATTTTGGTATCATAGCCTTAGGTATACTTTTCTGGGAAAAAAAGCCAACAAAAAAAAAAAAAAAATTCGGATACTGTTCACCATGAACAGTAATCGCGAGTATTATTCACAGTGAACAGTACCGCATGTTACTGTTCACAGTGAGCAGTAGCTGTTTTGGTTTTTGAAAAAATAATATATATACAACATATATTAGAGTTCGACTGCTGCCCGCTCCCGCTGATCAGCTCCGACTCTAAAAAGGTAGAGTTTTTTGAAAGCTTTATTACCGTAAAGTTTGAAATTTATATTGGATACTATGAATTTTATTTCCATAACTGCATTTAAATTTGAAAGCCTATGTTATAGATTCATGTGATTTTGAATGAAAATTTACTATAGCTGATGCAGTATAAATATTTAAATATTCGTATCCAATACATGCTATGAATTTTTACTATTAATTGTTAAATTCATGTTTTGAGCTGTGATGTGAAGATTAACTCTATTGTCCAAACATAAATTAGCCCTCAAAATTAGGCTAAAATCTATAATAAACCATTGGACTCTAATACCATAAATGGTATGACAGATATGGCCTGCACGAGACTTACTATTAGGAAAACCACAGCCTTTGATCGCGTAATGTGAGGTTGGGTGCGCAAGTACGAAGAGTACGTTTGGAACTCAAGGCATAACATGGTTCAGCAAATTGGAGAAGTATATCGTCTATGGTCAAGGGTTTATGAGGACCGCCCCCTCCTGGCGAACGGAATCACAACTGCCTTACGCCTCATCAACTCACTGCCAACGAGGTTGTGGGGGACGGCTGGGGCAATCAACCGAGCTATAGTGGTCATTCCGCCTAACCAGCCACCCAACCTTGACTAGAGCAGTTGTGGACCGATTACTGGACCACTCGAATTTGACGATGACATGCCACCACAAACGGCTAGGGTTCCAAACCCTAGCCGCAGCCACCAACAAGCAGGCAGGCTTTGCTGCTCATCGTGCCTCTTCTAGAGCGGTAGCTATCAGCGGCAGGCAATGTTCCAAAAGTAGCACCTCATCCTGCTGTGAACGTAGCAGGTCCGCAGCAACCTCTCTCCGCAACTACAATGCCGCAATAGCAACAGCAGTGGTGCAGTTGCAGTGGCCAGATGGGCGCTGCAACTCCCGTGCTTGACCGCTGGACCGCCGAAACTATTTTAGCGGTAAGGCGCTACCGTAGCACTATTGCCCACTTTTTTTTTGTTCTATTAAAAAATACGAATCAAATTCAGATTTTCAATATTAAAAAAAAAACTCCAATTACCACAAATCAAATTAATACGAAACAATAACAATTATTATTACACATATAATAATAAAATCTAACAAGAAGTAAGGTGGCTCTAATACCACTGTTAGGAATTATAGACAATATGCACAGCGAAAATAAAAACTATAATTCCTACATTAGGATCAAACTCGCTCTTAAATGGAATTCTTGATAAGGAAGTCAGCAAATTTGGTTTATTTGATCACACTGCAACTGTCTAAGTGTCCAACCTCTAATAGTACTCCACATAACAAGAACAATCCACGAACACGAACTTTTCATAATAGGTTTAGGGTTTCTGTATTATCTTGTGCTAGCAAGTTAATATAAAATGTGTGTGTGAAAATCGTAGTAACCTGAGACCTTAAAGCACTCTATTTATAGGTTTTTTATGAAACCTTAGCGCAATCCTAATCTGATTAGGATTCTAGAGCCCATGTACAGTCTGACCAATTAATCTTATTAATTAAATTAGTCCATTATGTACAAACCCGGTTCAACTATTAGGCCTTGTACATTAATTCCAACAGGGGCCACAGATGTCGGCATGTACGAGTTGAAACTTCTGATTAGCTCTCCACAAACTCTTCTTAGAAATTGTCTCTCGATGTTGCTTGTTTACCATATATAATGTGTATATTTCAGATGAAGCATTATGAGAAGGCGTACCTTCACCATCTTTTTAGAAGACAAAGTTTTTAAGCCTTTGAAATTTAAGTGCCCAAATCTACGATAGATCGCAAGTCAGGTTTATCTTCGGATGTGGTTTTAAAGCATGCAGAAGTAGGAATCAGAACTTGAGCTTGCACTTTCGTTTCCGATATAACAAGAAGAATGAACATCTGATTAGTGGACATTTGAGTCTGCATAATCAACCCTTGTGTACCATGATAAATCTTGCATATGCCATGTTATATTAGAATAGCAAGATTTTTTCTTTGCAACTGGTTAATATTAAGTAGATTATTTTGAAGCTCCAGTAAATAATAAACCTCAGTAATCAACTGATATGTGCTATTAACTCACAACTTGATGCTTTCCTTCCCTAGCACTGCTATTTTGATGTTATTGTCGAGTTTCACAGCCTACTTGAATGTCTCATCTAGATGTAGAAACCACTTCTTATCTCCACTCATATGGTTACTATAATCTAAGTCTAGAAACCATATCTCTCCCTTCTGAGATTCGTGAAAATCCATTAGAGCCATCAACAACAAAATTTCTTTATTTCCATCTACTTCTGCATAATGAGTTCCTTTTTCCAAATTAGGACACTCGTATGAAAAGTTTCCTAATTTGTGGCACTTGTAGCACTCCATAAAGTACTTTGTTAAATCCATGTCTGCCTTTGCCTCTTCCATGACCTTAAGATGCATTTCGACCACATCTATCTCCCCCTTCTCCTTCATATGAGACATTCAAAGCTTGTTCATCACCTCTATTGTGACGGTTCATTCTTTGTTCATGAACAAGTAAGCTACTTTGAAGAGATCGGAAGATAAGTTAGCTCAAATCATTTGACTCATCCATTAAACATACTACATAATCGAATCTGGCAATCACTGATCGCAAAATTTTCTCAATGATTATGACATGCTCTATGTTTTCTCCATGAACTTTCATCTTATTCACAATAGTTAGTGTCCAAGAAAAATACTCGTCATCCTTCTTCCCTTCTTTCATCTGCAGTACTTCAAATTCTCTTCTCAAAGTTTGCAATTGAGCCCTTTTAACAATGTTGACCCTTGGTACTTCTGCTTCGTAGAGTCCCATATGCTTTTGGAGCTTCCCTTATCAAGAATTGTCTCCATGATATGCGATCAATGGCCTAAAAAAGGTAAATTTTCACCTTTAGGTCCTTAAGTCATAGCGCCTCTATTGTTTCTTTTTGTGCCTGTGCTCTTCCGATCTCCATCTTCTATTGTGGGAACTCCTGACTCTATCAAGTGCCAATACTCTTTGAATCAAAGAAGATTCTCTATGTGCATAGCCCAGTGTATCGCAGTGACCATCAAACTGAGGAATGGCAGCTTGAACATATTTATATGTTGCCATCTCTAACTTTTCTTCTCCCATTTCAGACTTCTCACTCTCTCTTTTTTCTTTTTAATCCTCACAAAGTGTTTCACTCGTTCTCACCATGTGTTTCACTCTTTCTTTCTTATTAGGATATAGCAGTTCTTAACTTCTCTCAATCAAGAACTGCGTGGAGTTCTGATAACTTTGTTGTACTCTCAAGTTTCAAACAAACAATACAAGTAAATTGGAAGTTCAAAGCTTGATGTTATTCAATGAAAGATATTCTGGCTTTATAGAAGCCGTACAAAAAAATAGAATTGCAAGAATCAAGCTACCACATAGCCTATCTAAAGACCTAGTCAATTTGTTATGAATGAATAAAAATCTACTAACCCTATAAATCAGAACATTATCTAACATATGCAACAACTAAGATGGGCCAAGTCAAATTGACTTAGTCATCAAGTAAACAACAATTCTAACAGTCCCAACGCAAACGCTTGAATACTGATGTCACTTCCCAAATTGCATTAGTGATGGCTAGTCTTGAATGAATACTACAATTCCAGTGTCAGACGAGTGTAGCTGCGAGACATGGTGACATGTTCTGACAGAAAATGATCACACGCCAGATATCTGGTGGGCTACACTACTTGATGTCCGACGTGGCGGCTTTGAATTACACTGCATGTAGGTTGTTCCAATTAAAAGCCGCCACATCGGGCGTCTAGCGATGTAGTCTGCCAGATGTCTGGGGTGAATGAGACTCATGTTCTGACACCAATTGTTACAACCTCTTGAGTAAAACTCATTTTCACCTTTTACGCCAATTACTTAATTTTTATGCTAAGGAAAAATTATTCTTATTAATAATAATTGTAATTAACTTGACTAAAAATTTCATTGTCATTGACCCACCGAGTACCAAAGAAAATATATGACACTCTAAGGTACTTCAAGCTAAGACTGAATAAATAAACCGCCAAACTAAAAAACCAAATCAATCCAAGGATATCGTTTGGATTGATTTGCTTTGAAAAGTGAAATGATTTGGTTTAGTTTGAAAAAGTTTCAAACTACTTGAAACGGTTTGGTTTAGGTCTCGACATTTCAAAAACCGCTTAGACCGGACCGAACTGCTTTTTATGTTTTAATTTAATTAAAAAAATATTAATTTGTAAGTAATATGAAGAGAAAAATATCAAAGACTTAATTTATTTATAATTTTCAAATCCATTGAGTGAGTTTGACACTCTAATAAAGAATTTCTTGTGATAATTTGATTCATTTTAGTAATTTAATTTGCTAATTTTTAACTAATTTAATTAATACCAATAAGAAAAGTTTTTGGACAAATTATATAGTAGTTAACTGAGCATATTTTTCTAAAATTTTGACATGTGGATGCTTGACAAAATAGCACTTCCATAAGCATTTGAAGTTTATGTATTATTTGAGTTTTTTTCTCTGTTACCTTCCATTAATTATATGTTTGTGTTTTAGTAAAATTTATTAACTTTTTTATGAGTTTGATGTTGATATTAGTATTCAAAAAGCATATTAATATAATAGAATATATTTATATTCATAAAACTATCATATTTTGAGTTTATTCTCATTACATCGAAGCTAAACTGTGGTTTAAAACTGAATCGAATCGAACCGAAAATTTAAGATTGATTTGGTTTGGTTTGAAAAATTGAGTGGTTTGATTTGTTTACAATTTCTTTAAACGGGGTCTGATGATTTGGTTTAGAAATAAATGAAAAAACTACCCGAATCGAACCGTATTCACCTATATTTTTAACCAATTACCAACTCACACATAAGTTTAAAGCCTCAAAATAGAGTTAAAATTTTACGCGGTTCGGCTATGAAACCGAGCCTAAGTTTCACATACTGATACTTCATCTGACACACACTAAATGTCAATATCTCATTAGTTTCTAAGTTCCGTAAAAAACCCAACCATGAATTCCTTAAAATTTTCTAAATTTTACGTGTGAGTTTTTATGAGTCTTGAGCATTGAAATAGGAGTAATTGAATTTTTTCCCCCAGTACTACGAGTTACACGACAACAAAGCATCCATTGGGGCCTTTTAGTCTTGTTAGCGGTCAAACAAAACAGGTATAAAACGCA
The DNA here is from genome assembly GCA_963692815.1 of Nyctanthes arbor-tristis. NCBI lineage: Eukaryota > Viridiplantae > Streptophyta > Magnoliopsida > Lamiales > Oleaceae > Nyctanthes > Nyctanthes arbor-tristis. Next base: position 16,496 of record CAVNYN010277513.1, read on the forward strand.
ATAAAAATTGCTCTCTGGGAAGCTCTAGAATGTTTGCGCCAGCGCCTTTGTATATTCTTCCCATTCCAAAATCTTCAGTGTTCTAGTACTTCCAAGAATTCTCTCAACATCTCTGCCCTCTTCTCTCTGTTCCTCAAGAAAAAGGGTAAGTGATTCTTCTTCAGTCTCCTTCTCATCGTACATTTCTATAAGCAAATCTTTTTCTTCTTTTGATTGGCAGCCGTTTGCTCTAGTCACTAATTCCTAATTTCCTCGTCAGAAATAACTTTATTAAGTTTTCTTAAAGCATATATAACCTGTTTGGTGAGTTTTTAGCATTTCGTGTTATTTGATTTGAATGTGAATTTTACATGTTCGTCTACTGTTAGTTGGCTTTGCATTTGTTTTTTTTCGTTGTAAATTCCAGTTTGCTGAATCACTATGCTTGTGCTAATTTTTGCGGGCTCTTTCTTTGTTATCGTTCTGCTTCCAATAATTGATGTATGTACGGTGAAGATGGTTGAGAAAATTTCCCCCCTTCATTCTTGAATGGTTCTATATTAATTTTTATGCAAAATAGTTGTAGTTATTATTGATTTAATGTAGGACATTAGGTGGCATTTTTTGGTGTAACGTGTAAGGGATCAAGATAACCATTTCTTTTGTTACTGACTGGTTCTTGTTCCTGATGTGGAGCATTGCTGAGACTGAGAAAATAGAGAGAAATGAAAATGAGAAAGAGAGAATTGACAGAACTAATTATAATTGTATTCAATGTCAAAGTGAGCAAGATACAATGGATACACCATATTTCTCGAGTGTCTTAACTAGTCTAATTTCTGTGGGAAAGAACCAAAGAAAAACAGTAAAATACTAGAAATTTGTAAAACGAAATTTATCTAATCAAAATTTCCTCTAATAATTTCAAGACCAATAAATTATTGTCTCCAGAACTTTTCACATGTATCCGGTGAAAGTTAAATTAATGTAATGTTAATTGATTGCCTAATTTTTGTTGTTGAGCAAAACTAACTTGCTACGAAATATGTACGGCGGTATGCAGAAGCAATACAGTATTCTGAGTGGTTACGGAATCTTGGAGATCGTAGAGTTCTGTAGTGTAATCGGGTAAAAAGGTTGCTATATTTCTATAGCCTGATCCCTTTCTCCTATTGTCTCAAAGTAATCTGTGTTTATAAGCAGCATTGAGGTTTTCGTTTTCACTCTCATGACAAGTCCTCTGACTAGGTTTTTTTGTTTTATTTGCATCCTCAGAAATGTTTGACAGTGTCAGTCTTCCTTCAAGCAATTTATATTGTATCTCAGTTTTTTAGGAAAATTTTAAAAATGTGGAATATTTATATATATATATATATATATATATGGTGATCCAGAGGAAAAAATGTCTGAAGAAACAATATTATTATCTGCTTGCTTTTTGTGAAGCATGAGTGGTTGATATGACTAAGCTCAACAGTTGTGTTTGACAGTACCTTTTTGTGAAAATAGGTGATTTGTGAAGTATAAGTGAATTTTGAAGAATGACTGAGCAAGCATATACTGTGGCATCTGATAGCGAAACTACCGGGGAGGAAAAATCTTCATCTCCTTACCCAGATATTGCAATTGGGATCGACATTGGCACCTCTCAATGTAGTGTGGCGGTATGGAGTGGCTCCCAGGTGGTGCTTCTCAGGAACACTCGAAACCAGAAGTTGATGAAATCATATGTTACCTTCAAAGACGAGGTTCCTGCAGGTGGTGTAAGCAATCAACTGGCTCACGACTATGAGATGTTA